>VWZZ01004451.1:309945-369863 GCA_013399095.1 Psophia crepitans | reverse complement strand
GCGCTGTAGAGGCTGCGGGGAGAGGCGGGGGGGGGGGGGGGGGGAAATTTGAGATAGAAAAACTTGCTGAGTTACCTAACTCACCTCCCAACTAACACAGAACTGCACAAACCTCTAACATAGTCTCCAAGGTGTGAACTTCTTTGACTGGGATGTGTACAGTATTTCTTTATACATGTATTATTACTGTACAATAATTTGTAACAGTCTGGACAAAAGGCAACAAAAATCCATGTTGAGAGTTCTGAGAGCATTTTCCATTTGGGTTAGAAAGAATCTGCAATCTCCTCAACACCACTAAAAATATGACATAGGAATCCCAATTTGCATGCATGCAAACAGACAGCCCAGAGACCTCTTCTGAAAGTCTCCATCTTAGTTTCTTTGAGGTAACATATGTAGGTTGTTTGTTATGTTAAAAACTGTCAGCAGGTGTATTTAATATGTGGGCCCCATGCCTGTGACACAGGGTGCTACCACCAGGTCAGGTCACAGGTGCCATTCTCTACATTCATTGTTCTCCTGTGACAACAAATATTTGCACCTGAGGTGCAGTGATGATGGATTCTGCTTTGTTCTATGTCATGGCTTGTCCAGGAAAGAGGAAATCCCTGCCCCATCTCTTTTTGACTCTTACCTCATTTTCCTCTCTCTCCTGTTTGGAAAATAGTCTAGCTTGAAAAAGGTCTATTAAACTAATTTCTTCCTGCTGCTGACCGGCAATGTAATAATTTCTGCTAGCATAACAACTGGAGAAAGCAGATAGCAAGGGCAATGAACTTACTCATTTACAACCAGGTATTACTGACATCAATGGCAATGCTGCCCTTGAATTTCTGTGGTAACGATGTGGATCTCAGCTGGTGAAGCAAACATCCTCTTTACTCCACTCTACAGACAGTAAGCTCCACAGGAAGGAAAAGCAGCATCTTGCAAAAGTGGGAAGAATGATGACAAAGGCATAAGGAGAGATTTTTCCAAAAGTGATTGATATTCCAGAAAATAAGTGATGAATTTCAAGTCAAGAGTAGTACAGCAAAGCAGAACTGACCAGAAGTACTCCAATAAAACGTTTTTCCTCAGAACTTGTTGATCTAGTCAAATTAAAATATTCTGTATAAACAGTTTTATTCCCAATCACTAAAAGTTTCCTGTTACTTGGGGACAATAGTTTCTGAATACTTAAAATTATTTCCCAGAAATAAAATTCAATTACAGAGACAACTTTATTGTTGGCAAATCAAGCATGCTTGATTGTTAACCCTAAACTTCTAACTCTAAAACTGAATTCTGCCCATCTTAAAAAATGAGATTAAATGCAAAAATCATTCTTAATTAATTTGGTTTTGAGCTTTGAGCTATCAGGGTTCAATGGTGTCAAGCTGTGTTATACATTTTTTTGTACCCAGAAAAGCAGGATGTTATTTAAAATAACTAGAGATGAAATTTCATATGACTGTGGGAGCTAAAGAAAGACACCTTGACAAACACAAAAAAAAATAATGAAGCTATTCTATTCTACAGAAATAAGATGCATCCAGAGAGCTATGCAAGATCAGCCTGAATAAACTTTCGTTTATATTAAACAAAAAAGCTGTAAAGAACAAAAATAAGGCCCCTCAGGGGAAAAAAAAAAAAAGCAGGGCATCCTTTACTTTAAGTAGAGTGCACACCCATTTTTTTTACTAGAGGATTTAAGAAGATTTGACCCATCTGAATGCCTGTCTCTCTTAAAAATTGTGGTGGCTAAATATGCAACCATGTCAGCACACAGAAAGAGAATTTCGTTCATATAAGGTCTGACCTCATCCTGACTCATTAATGTTTTCCAGGAACAACTGCTTAGTCAAGGTTATGAAATAACATTTAAACTATGGTCTTGTTATTGATCTGTGTCAATAGCACAGTGTGCGCTGGCAGCGCAGAAAGCCAAACATGTCCTGGGCTGCATCAGAAATAGTGTGACCAGCACGTCGAGGGAAGGGATTCTGCCCCTCTACTCCACTCTTGTGAGACCCCACCTGGAGTACTGCGTCCAGCTCTGGAATCCTCAGTACAGGAAAGATGTGGAGGTGCTGGAGCAAGTCCAGAGGAGGGCCACAAAGCTGATCAGAGGGCCAGAGCACCTTTACTATGAGGACAGGCTGAGGGAGTTAGGATTGTTCAGCCTGGAGAAGAGAAGGCTCCAGGGAGACCTCATCACAGCCTTTCAGTACTTAAAGGGGACCTACAGGAAAGCTGGAGAGGGGCTGTTTATTAGGGAGTGCAGTGACAGGACAAAGGGTAATGGGTTTAAACTAAAAGAGGGGGGATTTAGGCTGGACATTAGGAAGAAATTCTTTACTGTGAGGGTGGTGAGGCACTGGAACAGGTTGCCCAGAGAAGCTGTGGAGGCCCCATCCCTGGAAGTGTTCAAGGCCGGGTTGGATGGGGCATTGGGCAACGTAGTCTAGTGTAGGGTCTCCCTGCCTGTGGCGGGGGCAGAGGTGGGGGGTTGGAACTAGATGATCCTTGTGGTCTCTTCCAACCCTAATCATTCTATGATTCTATCCTTTGACATGGCAATAAATTTAGGTGACCTCAGAATTAAAGTACAGGGTTCCAACAAGTAGGTAGCCAGCATACATATCTGGAGTAATGCTAGCAAAACACAAAGCTGGTTTTAAAAGATATTGATGCTAGGCAGTGCATGGGAGCCATGTCTGCCATGTGAGCCAGTTCAATCTGTCTGAAACAATAGATTCTCACACCTCATAGGGGTCAGGAAAGGCCACGTCTGTATGGTGCACCCAGAAAGAGACCCTAGGAATAGCAGCTGCCTCAGACTGCTTGCATTCTTGCTGCTATTCTTCCCACTTCATGTGCTACAGCCATCCCATACTTCCTGCTCAAAGGAACTGGTAGTAACACATAGGTGTTACTTGGAACTCCAGAGTAGCCTTAGTCTCTGCTGTGCTAGGCTTTGCACGTACAGACAGCAAGAGAGGGATCCAGCTCTACAGAGATTGCCATCTGCAAATATGAGATGCACAGACTGAAAACAGAAGGCAATGTACAAAAAGAAGTGGGCTGAAAAAGAGGGCTGAAGGAACTGCAGGGTCAAAGAATTCTCTGACTTCAATGAGCAGGATTGTAATTGTATTCAATTCCCTGTCCTGAACTAGACTTTACAAATTATCACGGATAGCCGCTTAAGGGCTACAACCATTCAGATCCTGAGGCCTCCAGTTTCCACTGTGGATCTGGGCCTGACCTGCCACGTGCTGTGGTGATGGTCCTCAGCCAAAGGAAATCCTTACTGATGCTCAGACCTCATAGCCTGGCAGGCCACAGGCTGGGCAGAGATTGTTGATCTGCCACCTTCTTGACACTGCTTTGAAATGGTCTCTGGAAGTCCAGAACTCGGATTATTTTGGAGGCAGAGTTACTCTGGAAAGGACAGACCAAGTCCTGTGTATTTTATAAACTATTGCCAAAATCTTCTTGAACGTATACATCAAAAGCTGGTTGTTTTATGGGGTTTTTCCAGCTGAAATCATCTGAACCTTCTCCCCATGAAGAAGGGGTGAGTAAGTAAAAGGGAGGTAAAAGCCCTCATTACCTTGAATCTCAGTGCAAGCAGAAACCACAAAAAGTAATCAGCTATTGGTCTTAAAGGCAACATATTCCCAGTGCAAATATTGATATTTTGCAGTACAAGTAGCTATTGATAGATGAATAGCAAGGGGAACAAATTCAGAGGCCGAGCAAGTTAGCAGACATTGAAGGGATCTGATTTAACCCTCCCTTATGTTGGTACAATCTCCTTTAATTTCATGGCACTAATTCCTAATTCATAGCAGATATAGCAGAATCAGAACAGTGCTCTAAGCCTGAATTAATATTCTAGATGTCTCACAGCCTGTTTCCTCAGCAGGTGTACACCAGTAAAAACCCACCAAAGCAATGGGTAACATTCCCAGCTGGTGTAAACCAGCATGGCAGCACTGACAGCACTGCTGATTTACTCTGAACTGGAGGGCCTGTATGTACATATTTCAAATTCCTGATGCTTTCTTTTTGCTTAAATGCAATCTGTTTCATTGCAGGATCGTGGAGAACAGAGATGGAGGAAAGCATTTTAAGCTCTCCCTTTTGTTCTGATGCATTGTACAGAAGTGTCTGTGTTTTATTGCTCTCTAAGGACTTCTCTTGTTTCTTTTTTCTTTCTTTTTTTTTTTTTTTCAGAACAGCAGGCAAGTGTAGGGAGAAGGGATATGTAATTAAAGTAAAACATTAAAATGTCACGTAGCAGTTAAAAAATAAAGAGGCGCTGTGCTGTTTGAGAGTGTTTTTCCACATATGCAAGCCAGGCAATCATTGGCATATCCAAGCCTGACCTTTGGAAAAACAGAATCCCCCTCATCTCTTGTGTTGCCTGCAGCCCTGCTAAAAAAAACTTAAAATCAAAACAAAATAAAACAAAGAACGTGTAACCACCTGTGTACATAAGCAGAGATATTGATCATTCTGAATGCAAATACATGCATCTTTTTGTTGTGAAAAATTTTGGGGGAAGGAAGAATAATATTTTATTAACTTAGTAACAAGGAGTTTCCACAGCTAAGGTAATACATGATAATATGGACTGAACAGCAGCCCATTGTTTGAGAGGAGAATGGAGCCCTGTATGGGATCACTGCTGGATTCTGTACTCCACAGATGGAAGGGAGGAATTACACCCTAGATTTGGGGGGCAAAGGGGGGTATGCATTACTTTTACAGTTTTATTGGCTTTGCGTACAGGCCAGTAAGTCACACAGTCAAAACACACGCACACAAACATATGCTCACACGTATACATACTGCAGCACAGACAATCTGTCAGAGCTAGGAGGCAGCTTGTGTAAGTTGAAAGTTTAATGAGTGCTCGACACTAAGCTAACAAGGTTTTCAAACAGTGGCTAACAAAAAACAGGGATCAAGGAGACTGCATTTGGTGCCAAGATATTTGTTTTAATATTAACAAGCGCTGAACTCAGGCAAGAAAAGACAAGGAGGAAAATAATATCTTCTGAAAGTCCTGAAAGCCAAGCAGTTCAATATATTTGAAACAACATATGTGTTTAAACGAGTGAGATTTTTTTTTAGGATAAGAAAGAAAAATCCATTAATATGAAGCAGAAGCAAGTGGTTAGCAACAGAAAAATTTCTGCAAATATGCACATAGTGAAATTCATTTTCTATCCTACATATCTTTAAAACTTGACATAATATTAGCTGTGGAGTCTTTTTTTAGTACAATAACCCAGATTCCCCAAGAGAGTCATGCTACATTCCCACAGAGGTCAGTACAAGATAGTTTAATAAGAGTGCTCATTAATACTGCTGAGGATCTGGATCTCTGATACTAATCCACTGCTTAGTTAAGTAAAAAAATGTTTTTAAGTCCTTCACAACACTTCCTAGGGTCTTTTTGAGGATTTTAGGATCCAGGCTTCGAGCTTTAAGACATGCGACTGGTAAATGACCTAAGAAGGGATTAGAAGAGAGTACACCAGTAATAGGAACAGAGAGGTTGACAAGGATGGTGAGAAGTATCACACAACTTCCATGGGAAAAGAGAATAAGTAGGCTAGGACTCTTCAGGTAAGAGAAGTTATGGCTGAGGAGAGACATGCTAGAAGTCTGTATAATGATGAATAACATGGAGAAGGCAAACACGGGATTCATATTCTTTTACAGAACAAAAATTAGAGCACCCCCCCCCCGTTAAATTATAAGTTTTTGAGGACTTTATGTCTATGCCTTAAGATGTACAAAGTGCATACATAGTACCACATAGTACATAATTCAGTAGTGAAACGTACATGTGGAGCACAACTGAGTCTGCAAAAATATGTACACATTAATGGAAGACAGATCACATGTCAGGCAATAAACGTGTCAGCCGGGGTGCAATCTTTCACTCAGAAGATCCCTGATCTCTTGATGACTGGAAGCTAGGATAATCAAAAAAGGTAATGTTTACCTCATGGTTGCTCTGATTTTTTTTATATTCTTAAAGGCAAAATCACTGCCCCTTATCTTACTGATGCAATGACTAGGAAGAGTAGAAGTGGATATTCCTTCCTTTATACTCCTAACTCTAACCACTACAAGTAAATTTGACACCACTGGGTAACTCCAATGAGTTGATTTTGATTAACAGCAGAATGGGAAGAGCAATTTCAAGCTTTGCATTTTGCTTTCCCATGCAGTAGGCAAGTTTTTCTGAGTTTATTTTTCAAAGCTGAAGCCTTCAGAAATATACCAATTGAACTAGAATTTGTCATTATCAAGCAAAGCATAAAGAATGGCTCTAATCTTGCCCACAAATGATATGGACTTTTGAAAGTGCTGGTATCAGAACTCAGATGAAAATCCAAGAAATTTTGAGGCAGGCTAAGGCAGAAGCACAGAGTAAGCTTCTCATTCTGAGATTGCTCTGTTATGTTTGTGCATATTACAGTACCACAAATTATGGAAAACTGGAGGAAAACTTAGAAGTCACAAATTCAGTGCACTGTTTTATGTTTTATTTTAATTTGGCCAGCTTTTTCAGCAGGCTGAAGAGCATTTCAGACTGAGATTTGAACCAACATGAACTGTAACCCTAAATTCATCAGAAGTTCAGTATTGTATTCTACATACACTCAGACTCTGCTAATTCCACTTTGCCATCTAATCTGCAATAAACAGTTTCAGATTTCCAAATGATTCAGATATTCATAGCAACATGACTTACAGTAGTTAAGGATCTGGTCAGCCATATAATCAGAGAATGATCTTTATTTCTTCATTCCTTTCCTACTCCCCCACTCAAAGGTGGATAAACAGATACAGTATCTTGGAAAGACACTGCCAGTCTTCTTATTGTTTTAATGCCTTACAAAATGTTTTCCTGGAGAGATAGTGCCTCATCCCTTATGGTATAAGATTTTTTTCAGATTGCCTAGGCTTACTCGTTTTAAGGCATAACTGGTCCATACCAACCCCACAAATATTCTAACAAATAGAGATTCAGCATAAGCTGCAGACCACTGATATAACACGTTGACTGTAAACGATGCTGAAAAAGTGCTCCCTCATACATCTAGCATGTTTGCTCAAAGATACATAGACTATGCCCAGCCCAAAGTACAGTTGTCTTACAGTCTTCTGAGCTATCTGCACAGCGTCCTCTTTGGAGTAAGAGATGGATGTGTATGCTCCTGGTAACCTTTGCTCTGAAGATGTTCAAGGATAATAACAGACCTAGCACAAGTGATGGCTGCTGCCCTCATAATCAATGGCAGGTTCACCATTGAAAAATGCTTGCAAAAGACTGTACCAGTGAAAAGGTATTCCTGTGCTGAGCCTATAGCAGGACTTGTAATGTTATCAAAGAGTCACCTATCCAAATCTACATTGAAAATGAGACTATACCTAATTTCTCAAAAGCTAGATGGGATTGAGCTTCTTTATAATGGAAAAGGAGATCTCCAAGTGCACCTGGGATCCAAACCTTGACTTTTTCCCTCTGACTCTACTTAGTACTATCACTCTACTGGTAGAGATGTTGTACATCAGAGGAAACTGAACTGTGGCCAAAAGTGACCGATGCAGTTCTTAGACAAGAGTCAAATTACTAATGCAACATTCAATTAAATTTTCAAACATTTTCATATACCTGATGTATATGAAAGCATGTAAGTTTGCTTCAAGCCTAGAAATTTTAATCAGCTAATGGGATTAAAACATATAAGTTTCCATATGCAATGGTGCACAAAGAAATGATGTGGCTGACAGTACTCTGCCTTTGAATCATCAGCCTGAATGACCAGATATCGCTTTGCAGGTGGATTATCTGCAGATGCTTGTAAGAATCTCTACAAAAACTAGCCACTTGGTATACTGAGACCATCATCTAAATTATTGACCAATATTGTCTCATTGATTTCCTGTGATCCCCTGGATTTCTGTAGAATGCAGCCAGTCCTCATCATTTTTGGTAACTGCCTTCGGTTTCTTTTCTTCAGTTTTCCTTAAACCAAATAACGGGAGGAATACATGCTAGTTCTTGCAACTGTGTGGAAAATCAGGGATCTTTGGGGAATTTTTGACAAACAGCATTTTGAAAATATGTTGAGCTTTTTGTGGATACACTGTAATTTAAATAATTTTTGGAGACAAAGGCTTGTGGGGTTCTTTAGTGAGGGAAAGAGAGAATGAAGAGGAGAGAGAAAAAGAGAAGAGAGTCAGTTAACATGCACCAGCAGTAACAATCAAGCTATGAAATACCTCTAAAAGATTAAAGCCAAAGCTGACAAGGCAGCAACTTCATCCACAATTTAAACAAAATTTGGTTATCCCAAATCTATAATTCAATTACAAAACTATGTAATTTCTGTCTTTTTATGTGGATGTAACAGCTGGAAACTACCAAAAGCACTGACAGACATCTACATGCCTTTGAAAATAAATGGCCTAGAAAAGTACCAGGGATTAAATGGAATGAATTTAAATCAAATTCTTAGATCAGCCTGAGTTCAGCAACCTTTCATTTCTAAAGCTATTCTACAAAGAAAATAGAAATATCTATTACGTGTTGTAAGTGAAGCCAGAGCATTCGCAACAGCTGACATGCCATTTGGCATCTGAAAAAATATGTAATATGGCTGGAAGAATCACTCCATTGGACAAGTGGAGAAAGAGAAAACTTTTGCGACCTGCTAACATGAGCAGCAAGCTAGAGAAAAGGAACATACCTGGGATTTTTTCCTGTTCATCTGGTAACACAGTAAGAATCAAAGTTATATAACATAGTAAGAATCAAATTTATATGAATTATCTATCTGCATTCAGAAAAATGAATTTCAAGTGGAAATTTTTCTGTAGTAGCTACCGAATTTTAGATTTACATCTTATTCAGAAATTATTCCACATAGACAAATTTTAAACTATAAATTTTACGAAAGAGACACTGATCTTTTTTGAGATTTTACTGCTTTTGGCACAAGAAGGCCTTGTCTATGATGGACATATACAGATACTTCAACAGTGAATAATCATTAGTTCAGTGTAGCTCTCTTTCCTTTTTTTTTTTTTCCTTTTATGAGACAGAACTTTGTTCTTCATTTCCTGGTTTAAACTGTTGTACAGTGTCATTCTTTTGCTGCACTTGATCATAAGTCAAAGGTGTCTTCCAACTCTAAAGTGTTTTGAAAACTCACGACATAAGTTACTGATTTAATCTACCATTCTTAAAAAGGATCTAGCAGTAAAATACAGAATTCAAAATAACATCACTATTATGCAGCCTAATTTTATGTTTATAGATCCTGCACATTTCAAGTGTCTAAGAACTAAGTGATAAACTGTTGGCTCTTTCAACAAAGTGGCAGCCTGATAAACTTAAATTTGCAGTACCCAGCAAACAAGTAGCAGAAGAGTTCCACAGCTCAATGAACAGAACTTCATTAGAGTCAAGGGGCATTTTTCTTTACTACCAAATAGTGCTTTATCACCAAATAATGCAATGAAAATGTTCTGCATCTTCAGCAATGCTGTGAATCATCAGTTGCACTCCTCTAAATATTAGTAGCTTGCATTTCGAAACCAATTGCTTCCCAGCAGACTGATCCTCCCTTTTAATCCCAAACATGAAGACAGTTGCTGACACTAAAGGACAGAAAATTTTAGAAGCAAGAAATGAAAAGATTGTTGAACAGCATTAAATTGACCTGTTAAAACTCACCGCCCCAGAAGGTCACAGAGTGAGAGTAACTGTGGCTGGGTACTAATGAAAGGCTTGGATCATTTTATGACTGTTCACATCTTTAGGCATGCTAGGCGGAGATAATGATTGCGTTAATCACACCAGGCTTCAAGGCATAAATGCTTTGTCTGTGGGTTGTATCTGCCATGGATTACTTGCCGAAATAGGATTCTTTCTCTTTCCCTCTCTCCCACCTCATAAAGTTTTTAACTATTAGCCTTCCACATTAACTATCATCCAGTTCTTTCTCCGGTGGTGGGCACCAGTCAGTGCCAGAAACACTGCACTGAATTTCTGCAGAATGTGTGGGTTCTGCAGTTGAGACTTTCCAGTATGACACTAAGACAATGCACCGGCAGGACTTGCGGAGGTTGGAAAACAGTTCAGCCCAGAACACACTTGAATCCTGAATGCTGTTTGCAACACATGTAACCTTTGAAACGAATATATCACAATCTTGTAAAAGGTTACATTATATTTTCCAGTATAATGGATTCCAAAATTTTTGTCACTGTCAACCCTCAGAACTTCTCTCTGCCGCACCCTTCCCATCCAAGTTTTCATTAGAAACACAACAAAGGTGATGTAGTTACAGAAACCAGCTACAGACCCATTTATCATTGTTTTACAGACCACCACTGGTCCATAAACCACAGTTTAGGAGTTGCTGGCCTAAAGCAGCACAGAAAAGCTAGGAAATAGCAACCGAACTATCTGTGTATTTAAACTATGAGAATAATAGTTTCGGCAAATGTCACTTTTTTTTCCTCTGTAAATGCTCTACTAACAAATTGTGACTTAATTTATTTATTATTCACAATTGTTCAGCAAATACAATCCACATGTCTCTAGACTTCGCTAGCATAAAAAATCTTGGTCTCAATTTCTCTGCTAACATGAATTGGAACAGTCACTTCAAGTAGGTAAAGATTCTGTTTAAATCAGAGCTCTGGGCAGCTGGTCAGTCTCTGACAGTTTTATAAGAAAATCCTTGTCAGTAGCTATTTTCTGTCTTCTGTTGTAGGGAAAAAGGAGCAAAATGGTTTGGTTTGAACACTGTTTGCCTACTGAACTAACGAATAATTTGTCCATTAGATGACTTGCCTACTGGAGATTAATATCAGACATGACATTACTGTATATGAGATCCTTTTGGTTTACAATTCCATACTTGCTCATCTAAGACAACTATGTTGCAATTGTTCACTTTTAAAATTGACATTCGTAACCCTAGTCTAGGATTCTACTCACAGCTATCTAGGTGTCACATCTGCTCAAAAAGATCATTTTCTTTTTAAAATAATTGTTATAATGAAGCTGAAATATTCTGTGGTTGTTTAGACGGTGCCAAATTACAAGTTGTCACATTTTTGCTTAATTTTGCTTTAGCAATCATAATACTCCATATATTATGCCTATTTTCATTGCAACTTCTCAGCATATTCTGGGAATATTTTGAATATTTATCTGTATTTTCATATTAATGAAAATGGAAATATGTTCCCATGTGCCAGACTTTTGCTCTTCTGCATAGGAGTGTTATGGTCAGATCATTGCCCCCCTGAGTATGTCATAACTCAGTGACTTACATAGAGCTAGCACTTAATCCTGAGCAAGAAATCAGGAAAAAAAAAGCCAGAAAAAGGAAAAAAAAAAAAGATTCCAGAAAATGGAAGAAATATTTAGTAAGATAGGTCCTTGTCCTGGTGTACTATTTCTTTCTGGGGCTATAACAGGATGCTGCAGTTTTGGCTTGTGTTGCTTTACATTACAATACTCCCTTCCTCATCCAGCTTGGTATGAATAAACAGCACAGCAAATGGAAAATAACAGGCTACTTAGTCATAAAAGGTATTTCAAACATCCCAAAATATGTGACCACATAAAAATTGTTGACCATAGCAGAAAATGGCCCTGTAAACTTTCCACAAATTTTCCATGGCTCTGGATGAAAAAAAAAAAAAGAGAGAGAAAGTTTTGATATCATTGTAGTGGTTTTGGGTTGTTTTTTTTTAATACAATTCTGTACTTTCCTTTCTGGCAGAGAGCTGAAATATGTGAGCCCAGAAGGTTTTTACTATTTTTTTTAAATGATTGAATTATTATTATAATAAGCTCTAATGATATGGGATAGCAAGAAGATTGTTTTGTTACTTGAAATTTGATTACAGGATAAACATTGTTATGAAATCTTGTAAGTTGTTCTTGGAGCTACATCATCACTTTTTGGTTTAACTTTTATTCTCTGATTTCTTAGCTGAGAGTTACTGCAACAAAAAAAAAAAAAGCTGGAAATTGGCCTAAGAAGAGCCAACGTCAGGTTGAAATAAAAATGTATTAGTTTATGGTATTGCTAAATTATATGGGAGCCCAGTAATATTAAGAAATGCACAGACACATAACAAGAATCATTGTACTCAAGACGTTTGTGTGAGGTCAGGAAGGTGAACAGCAGAGCTGGCGATAGAAGCCTTATGTCGTGACATCCAGATCAGTGCCCTTCCCCAGGACTATCTCAAATGATGCCTTACTCCCATTTCCTCCTCTGTTTTTCAAGTGAGCACTGGCACTGACACACTGGAGCAGTCTGGGCTCAAGCTAGTCCAGTAGGCTCTCTCTAACAGAAGTCAATGGCATGTGTTTCCAAGAGATGTTTTGATCCAAAATCTCTTACAATAAAAAATATTAAAATTCAAGGACTAGACTGTCTTCTGCCAGGCTTTCTCATGGGCATTTTTGCTGCCTCATTATTGCTTTCTTCTTTCTCCTTTCAGCCCCAAAGTAAGCTGCAGGAATGTGAGCTGCTCTGTTTGATGACTGACACAAGAAGGTAAGGCAAGGCTGGAGTACAGAACCCTCTCAACATTTCCTGATGTGTCTGTTTCTACTTTCTACCTGCACTCAGTGAGTTCCTCCTACAGATTGTGGTTAGCACACAAGCTGAGCACTCCCAGTTGTGCGCCTGCTGCCATTCCCACCCAAAAGGTCAGTTCGGGGAAAGTTTTGGACAAATCCAAGTTTCTACTTTCTGAGCTATTTTCCAGCTCCTCTTTGTACCCAGGAAGTTAGAAGAAGTAAGATTTTTTGCAGGACTAAAAAGCAAAAAACTTACTGTGAGATTTATGACAGTCACAAGAAATTGCAATTTGTTTGATTTGTCTAGTTGCATTGAACACATTTGAAAAAGAAAAGTAAGAAAAAATAGACAAAGACAAGCCATCAGCTGATGGTATCAGCTTTCAGATAATTATAACTTGTAATTGGGTTGGTATCAGTAACTTAGTTTAAATATATGTTTGCTGCAAACAGGCAAAAATCGGCTATGAGAGTTGATCTCTGCAGTCTCCCTGAGCCCTCCTGAGTCAGACAGCTGCTTATTCACTGTGCTTATATATCCGTTTCAAACTTTAAAGCACTCTCAGCTTGGTACGTGCATTCTAGTATCATTACACATGCACTTAAAAGTCATGAAGCATTAATTCTGCTAGAAACAACTGGTAAACAAGTGTTAGGAAATTCCTTGCTTTCCTGCATTCACAGACATGCATTAGTTTATTTTATGCCTCAGTTTCCCCAGGGCTGCTGGAGAAGAAAGCACGAGAGACTCTGTGTTGGTCAGGTAGTACAGCTACTGGGATCAGTTAGTTCAGAAGGATTTCTTGTTTTAAAAGGGTAGCTGAGGTAAAACCATACAACCTCAGATTTGGGATTGGCCAGGGATCTAAGCCTCATCACAGTTCCAGCGTCAGGGCTGAGCCTGCAGCAGCAGCTGGGCCAGGACCCTGGGTTCCAAGCTCACCGCAGAGGTTGTGCGTTTTTGGTTTTGGTCTGGGTTCATCTCTGCTGGACCTAAACCAATATAAGAAAGTGATGAAAGACGCACAGTTGGCCACAGAAGCACAGACACTGTGGCTGCAAAAGCAGAAGATGAAACCTGTTTGCTCCAGCTCAAAAATAAGAAAGTCTCCTGTAGTTGTTACAGGCTAAAGAGACTGGACTTGGCACATGGCTAATCTGTACAAGGGGAAGGGCGATGAAATACCCATGCAACTACCAGTTCCCCGCTGTTCTGTGCCTATCAGTAAACTCCCAGTCAGGGCATATACGTTTTCGCCTCTTCTGCCAGTCTACTTCTGAACGCTGCCACTCTTCTCCACCAGTACTACACAATCAATACACAACTCAATGTGCAGAATGGAGACCTCTCTGTGTTTTTCCCTCCCTCTGGGAGTTTTGCAAACCCATCCGTGGTTGTCCAGACGCATCTAAAGCTCTTCCTATTATAAACAAATAAAAACAACAAAAAAGCTGCAGTCACAGAACTTTGTTGATTCTTCCTGTGCCACATTAGGGTGCACATGGTTCCCCCTGGCCTTTGAAAACCTGATGCATGGATTAGCTACATCAGCACATGAAGTCCTTTATACACACTGAAAAAAGGAATGAGGTCGTTATCTGGTAAAAGACCTGCACTGTCACTGTCTAGACTTACCAGGCACTCATTCCATTCAGTGCATCACAACATATTTAACTTAATGCATCTTAACAAACGAAAGCTACCTCAACAAGATACCATCAACAGGGCATGGCTCAGTGCTTCTGGGAGAATGTGATGTTCCTGTCAAGTTCGTATCCCTAGGCTTAGTGCTGTGAAGGATCACTCATTGCAGCCAGTGAATGTAGAAGGACCACACTATGAGTTTTAAAATATTTTGTTAGCTCAACAGAAAATCTCACTTCTTTTTTAATTTTTTTTTTCTGGTCTTTTGCCTCCTGGGAGGGTTTTTTGGGGGAAGAAATAAAAAAATGTGGAAGGACCCTCCCTCGAAATGTTTATTAAAACAAAACTATAACAAAAGACTACAGATTCTAAATGAAATATAAACTGCAACTTTTTTTCCAGTTTGGGGGAAAATATGCACAATTGTTTATAGTTAAAATTTCCCAGATGACATTTCAGAGCTTGCTATTCTTCTGGTACTTCCTGACCCAGAGGCAGGAAAAAGAAAATGGATTTTTATAGGCCCTCAAAAAGTAAATGACGTGACACAGATAGCACCCATGCATATATATATTTAATCATTTAATTCCCTGAAATACAGCTAAGCAAGAACAAATGAGTTCAGTAAAATGGACTTTGAAACCAGTGGTAATATTTATATTATTTAAACAGCTAGTTGTTGGTTAGTTAGAGTTACTCCGTAAATTTTATCACAGTCAGATTAAGGCCTCTTTTACATATAACTATATATTTCTCAAGCAGGAAGTTCTGAAATATTTTTCAAAAGGTAGGTACTCATTTCTTGTATAGCCTGAGTCTGGTAGAAACAGACTTTACCACTGAAGTATATTTTAAGCACAGATCTTTTACTCAGGGACTTGAGAAAGTATGACATGAAAGATATTTTATCTAAGATCAACGTAAGGAGCCACACCATTAGGGCCTCTAGTGAGAGTCAGTATTCAGCAAAACAGAATTTTGTTACTTCATATTTCATAATATATTGGGATTATGGAAACAGAAAGTACAAATATAAAGGATCCTCTTCTTGCACAGCTCAGGACCAGTGATGATCTTCCACAGAGCCCAAATGGCATGCTTGACTGGCACTTCTCAGCAGCTCTGTATAACTTCCACAGTACAAATTGTCCCATACCATGAAACTTCATGCATCCAGCTAAGGAATCTACATTTTACATGTCTTTCCAAGACTGCGAAACTTGTAAGCTAATCCTCCTACTCCAGGAGTTTGTAACAGAAGTATCTTTTCCACTTTTGATACTAACACTATGGTTTTGATAACTCCTTTTTGTCTGAATTTGAAGTCACCCATTATAATAAATTTATACCCAAATTTAAAGCCAAAGTTTTTTAGTTGCTTCTGCAGACACGAGCTGAAAAGTAATGCTTGGCTGTTCTTTAGGACCTTCTGGCCTGGGTGCAAAGACATACTGTTAGAGTTCTGAGACTTCACATTGGCAGGAATTATTATCCCGTTTTACAAAATCTCAAAGAGGTCGTCTGACCTGGTGGTCTGTGAAACACCTTCGTTTACTGCTGCTGCAAACTCAATGTGACCTTGGGAAGTCACTTAGGCCTACATTTTCAGAAGTACCAATCCTTCAGTTCTGTGGGAAAGTTATCTTTAAGTCCCTAAAATACTCTTTTCAGAAGGTAACTAGCACTGAACCTTAGAGAATCAGTCCCTAAACAGACATCTCTGATCAGAACTACCCAGGAAGGCAGCCAAAATCCCAGTTACTGTAACAAAAGTTATTCCTCTCTGTTTCTGCTTCCCAACAACATCTGTAAAATTAAGAATGATCTAAATTATAGCATAGTTTATGGAAAACACATAAATCAGATACAGGCAACTGGAGTCATGTAAGTACTTGAATAGACAACTAAGCCACAAGGACATTCAGTTCTACGCCCAAGTTACACAAAGCTGAGCAGAAATTCAAACTGGCTATCTACGGTTTGCTTCAGCTCTAGTTCTTTATTTTCACTGCTGAATTATGGTCCCTCTGCCATCTTATGGTAAAAAGAACTGTGTTTTCTCCTTTTCTTTCAGCTGTACTGAGTGTTGAGCAGGGATAAGGGTCATTTTGCCTTTCCTTTATTGAATTTGGTGATAAAAACTGGTGTTAATTAATGATAGAATAGAATAGAATAGAATAGAATAGAATAGAATAGAATAGAATAGAATCATTAAGGTTGGAAGAGACCTCAAGGATCATCCAGTCCAACCGTCCCCCCACCACCTATTAACCACTAAACCATGTCCTTCAGATTATCAGATATCTTCCCTAAAAGTACCATTAAAAAAAAAAAAGAACATTAGTTCCTTCAAAGAAAAGTCTGATTTTTATGAGTACATTGTACTGAAATCAGAAGTCTCTTGTCTGCATTGTGTTTTCAGCTTAGAAGAGCTACTGAGATATAAAAAGCATAGCTTTTTTAATGTGCTTATTAACATCCTAAAGTGTGAAGCAACGAAATCTCTTCTAGTTTTGGGAAACCTTGCAAAGCTTTTCTTTCAAAACACATGAGAAAAATACGAAATTAATTTGTGTTTCTTTGTGTCCTGTCATTTTAATTTGGCAATTCTATTTTTATTGTTATTCCAAGAAACATAAAATAATCACAGTTACACTGACAAGCCATACAAGCATGGCTACTAGTAGCGTAATCTATAGAACTGACCACTGTAAAGAACACAGGCCTGATGGTAGCAACATCCAGACCAAAAACCTAACAAGGGAAGTTTTTGGGTTAAAAATCAAGAGTCCCGTAACTGGGATTCAATGACTGTTCCCCACTCAGCGAATATATTGTGTACCCAGACAGTCATCTCTGGTTTTATGGGAGTCACTTGGACTGAATTATCTGTCCTGCTAGTCCCAAGACTGGGACCTCACTGGACTCTGGAGTTACTTATTCTACTTAAGACTGCAATTGTGCAATATTTTAACATTGTGGCTACGGCTGCCTATAAAAGCACTGGTCTTTCATGAACAGAGGCAGGTTTTGGGGTAGCTGTAGACTGTCCCATTGGTGACTGACAAGACTGAGAGCAGACTGAGGCAACATGTTCCACATGATAACAATTCTCTTGTGGCATGATATTTTCCTATGGTTTCATTTTTTAAAGGCCTTATCTTTCACAGTTGGATATACTCTGAAAAGATACCTGAAAAGAGGTGTCTGTCTGAGAATTCATAAAAAACCAGCTCAGAGAGATGTGTGAAATTGTCCCCTTCTTCATAGTGGAAAGTTAACTATTCCAGTAAATATTGCAGCTGCTTCACTATTCAGAGTCAAATCATGATACACTGAAGTGATCGAATATCCCTCACTGACTTTAATGGAAACATAATTTTGCCCTTAATGGTTGGACATAATGACAGACAGGCACATTCTAAAACATATGCGAAATGAGAGATCAAGACTACAGCACATCTGTACTTTTAGTGGCCTTTGGAAATGCAAAACAACAGCAGTCATCTAAAGTAGCACTTTTCTGCAAATAATATGTACTATATGTTCAAATCCATATTCTTATTTCCCTTCAAGCTGTTCAGCATGTATCCTACACACTGGTACAGAAGTTCCTAACTGTAACTGGTTTTAGTATTAGAATCCAAATAATCCAAATTTGGTAAAGCAAACCATTAGATCTGACCATCTTACTCTGGAAAGAGAGTTGAAAAATAATAGTGCTCTCTGCTATATAAAATTCGGACAATTTCTTTTGCTAGTGTAGTATCTCATTTCTCTCTTCCTTTTTCTCTTTTTGAATACTGGCAATTCGCTGTCTTGTGGTTACTTTAATTTTTGCTTTGAATGCTTCCCTCCAAGCTAAACTGACTGCCTTTTGACTTTGCCTTGTTTTGTTCTTGTTTAAGTGGTGGATTAGAAACTTCCAGATGTCAATATTCTAGTAAAATTTTATTGTGGAAGAGCCCATCCTAACATTCACTTCAAAACCTCAGCGTTCTTCCAGCGCTGAAGTACACTACAGTCCTCTGGCTGGAGAGTGTACCACCAGAACTGGCCAGCCACATAGCGGGCTGACAGTCTGCCTGTTGCCACTGCTGACACTTGTCTTTTATAAACAGCAGTTGACCACAGTGAGGGAGGTCACTGACCCATCCATTCCCAAACTCCACATTCAGCTGTGGCCCATGATAAATGTTTCAGAACAAGGCAGAAAAGTCTTGGTCATAGGCAGCTGTACAGGACTGTACATTACTGGGAACAAGGGAAGGTGAGTTAAACTCTATATAATGTCTGAGGATCAGCATGCACCTCTGAGTAGGAGATATGATGTTCCTTGAAAGACGTTGACTTACCCTAGCTAATATCACTTGAAATGTTACTGTCCAAATGAATAGCTAACCCTTCTGCCAAGTCTTGCTCAAGTCCAGAGGGCAATTACTCTGCCAAAACCTGAGCTGCAGTTATGTGACCTGATGAGCAGTGATGGGCTCTGAGTTTGTGCCTCAGAGTAGGAACGACAGGAGGCAGTTTCTAGACCTACTTCTGATGCCTTGCTTTTCTCAGCTCTGCTCTCCACAACCTATGTTCTTTTTAAGTAAGCAATGATTAATCATTGGCACAGCTGCTAAGTTTAGCATGAATGAGGATTAAAGCTCTTACCAGTGAGCTAGGAGTGTTTATGATGAGGTAAAACATTTTTTAAATAAATTTGCCACCAAACATGAAAGAGATCATTATCACTGGTCTAAGGTTAGGGTTAGAGCCAGACTTACAACTTCAGACTCCAGGATCAAAAAACAAACTTCTTTTGCTCAGATTGCTAAGGAAACAATGTTGGCATGCTGGCATCTGTGGATCAAATGACTTATTTTTATTTCTGAAATGACTATGAGCTTTTGGACTATTCTTAAAGATAGGGTTAGGGCTAAGGTTGAGGTTAAGTTTAAGTTAGGGTCAAGGGCAATAAAGGTTAAAGAGTCAGTCACTGGACGTGAAAGTTTGAAAAGGTAAAACGAATACTAGTGCTGCCAGGCGGAATGGTTTTTAATATTTTATGTAGCAGATTTCAGTCATTCGATGATAGTCTAGTTTGGATTAAGAGTGAGGGCTTGGACCAACAATGACCAAAGCCATCGATTAATAGATGGATTTCTCAACGTCTAGACAGCTAAGAACTGAGCTTTAATGGTCTGGGACTCCTAGTTTATAGTTATTTAAGTTGCACTTAGGGCTATTGATTTGGGATAACAAGGAATGAAGAGGTTTTCTCATCAGTGAGTCCCACATAGAAAAGTTCTAGTGCTGACACAGATGAAAGCCTCAAAATTAAAAAGCAGGAGCAAAATGTGGAGTTTCTGGCATCTGATCTTTTCTTCCTGGCTATCAGGCCTCCAGGTAGAATTTTTTCTTTGGGAAATACATTGGTAGAAGTGGAAGTGGACTGAAGAGGGAGAGTGTATACATGTTCAGAGAAAGTTTGTCTTATCACTGCCTTGCTGTACATCTTTGATGGAGAAAAAGTTCTATCAAGTCAATACAAAATTCACTTACAGATGAACAATCTTGATAAAAACATGAGTTTCAATTTGTGCACTGTCCAAATTCATGTGGCACTCCCACAGTATCACAGTACTCTAAGGATTCCACACCTGAAGACCTGGGTCTGTATTTCAATATCATATGAGCCTGATTATGATCACAAAGCAGCCTCACGTCAGTGGGAAACCATTGTATCAGGTCAGCTGGTAAAAACCAGCACGACACCATTTTCAGTGAAATTAAGACAATATCCTTAAATCAGGGATACATTCCACTGACTTCATTATCAAGGTCACTAACAAAATCAGTAGATTCTGTCTACCATCTCCAGTTCACAACCCCACCAGACTGGAGTCAGACCATGCTGTAAATCCTCTTAGCTCAGAATAGGTACATTACATGTTCCAAAAGAGTCCTGGAGGAGCTCCATAGCATGGGAGGAAGTATGCCAGCAAAATGAGTTTCCAAATTTAGGAGGATGCTGAAGACTTTGGCATATTGCTTTCAACAAAACTTTAAGCACAGCAAATACGATGGTAAAAAATTGAGATTATTAAAAATAAGGCAAAATTTTATATTAGCAGCCTTCTATTCCCTAACAGAAAAGTAACTGAATGTAAATTTTAAAATACAATAGAAATAAATTCTGATCAAATGACTGAAATAATAAAAATGGAACTGACCAGCAGGAAATTGATTGCCAGTTGTTCTGAGCCACAACATAAATAATTTTGAAACATAATTACAAATAAAGTAATAAATGGGCTTTCATGCGCAAATCATTAATTTGTAAGGAATCAGTTATAGTGATGAGAAAATAATTAATATAATGAACTCCATAAAGGCCATTCCTATGCAGAAGATGACATGGAACATTCCAGGAATAAGCTACATAAGCATTCTGTAGTTGCTTACATAATACAAGTAACATATATGTTCATTCTCCCAGAAAAAAAAGAAAAAGGAAAAAAAAAAATGTAGGGTCCAAATTTGAAAATCTGGAAAAGACAGACTGCATGTTTCTTAATTCATGTTAGTTTTACAGTTTTATCTTTGAACTTGCTCCCAGTTTCCTGCTTTGTCATTTTTAAGACTGATCCCTGACTTTTATGCCGCAATAATACAGGTAATAACTATTGCCTGTTGTGATAGTGAACCAAATCCACCAGAACAATCCAAAACAAATGGCTAGCAGTAAATAATGCCATAATAACTTTTTCTCAGGAATCAGTTATTTCCAGCTTGTGCTTTCCTCAAACCTGCAACTGGTGACAAGGCCACTCTGAAACATTATCTAGAATCTCTGTAAAAACTGGAATCTTTTAAAGGGAAAAATCAGTTCTTTGGGTTCTCCTTTATTCATAGTATCCTTATAGGAGTGTAACATTATCTATATTAAAGAGATGGGTCTATCTATATTTCTGTGGTCTCAGTATCTCCATGTCCTGTGATCAGAGAGAACTGTTAGAGCACTGTACAGGTATTAAGAAGAGTTTCTGCCACCATGATGTTACTGCCTAAACACATGGCAGACAAAAGAAGTAACATCATAGAGAACTATGCTCAAATTAAAATTGAAGGAAAGTAATTTGATTACAGTTTTGTACTGACTCTACCACACACCCAGGAATATAAATCCAATCAGGAGCCAGGCCCTACCTATCCCCAGAGCAAGACTTAAACAACAACGTCAAAGTACTCTTTCCAGAACAGTGATGCAGACCTGTGGGGTTTTCTACATAAGGTCAGGCTAACCATTAACACCCTAATTTTAGCTGTTTAAAGCCCACATTTTCACAGAAAGGCAGTCTTTTGATATTGTGCTGTATGCACCTGCTGCATACAAACTCAAAGGCACTTTGAGTGCCACTCCGTGGCATGTTATATTACAACACTGCAGTCAAACCCTCATTCCTAAGACATACTGGGGGTGGATCATTTTGAAGAGCACATGTATGGTGATGTGGTTCCAGGGCTTTTACGTCCACCGAACTTCTGAAATGCCAGCTATACCACAGTATCTTACTCAGATAGGCTCTTCTTGCAGTTTTGGGTGCCACAGTACAAGACAGACATGAAGCTATTGGAGAGTGTTCAAAGGAGGGCAACTAAGATGGTGAAGGGTCTAGAGGCAAAGACGTGTGAAGAGAGGCTGAAGTCCCTTGGTTTGTTCAGTCTAGAGAAGAGAAGGCTGAGGGGAGACCCCATCGCGGCCTACAGTGTCCTCACGAGGGGGAGCGAAGGGACAGGCACTGATCTTCTCCCTCTGGTGACCAGCAACAGAACCCACGGGAATGGATGAAGCTGCATCAGGGGAGGTTTAGGTTGGAGATCAGGAAAAGGTTCTTCGCCGAGAGGGTGGTAGGGCACTGGAACAGGTTCCCCAGGGAAGTGGTCACTGCACTGAGCTTGGCTGAGTTCAAGAAGCATTTGGACAATGTTCTCAGTCATCTGGTCTGATTGGGCTGGTTCTATGTGAAGCCAGGAGTTGGACTCGATAATCCTTATGGGTCCCTTCCAACTCAGGATATTCTATGATTCTATGATTCTTCTGGCCTTGCATCAGAAAATGACTGACTGGTTTTGTGCCTTAGAAGAATGGATCTTAAAATACAATTAACTTCCACGTTCTCTGCAGTCTAATAGTTAGGGATGATTGTCAATGTAATTTTTATTTTTTTTTTTCAAATATGAGGCAGGAAGAGGTTTTACAGAGTCATCAGCTATGACATGACATTTCATTAGATTTCCATCCTTGAGAGTCAGGCTATTGGGAAATTATTTTTGTCTGCAGAGTTAGCACACATGCTTTTTTTCATTGCCTGCTTACTGAAAAGTATATCCCTGGGTATATTTTTTATTGCAAGCTATTATTCAATGTTTGCATAATTTAGAAGACTTGATGGAAGGAAGAAATCATTGCCATGCAAATGACTGTGAGATGAAAACCTCATCATTGTGCTATGCCAACACAACTTAGCCTTCAAAAATAGTCAGTTCCCATTGCAATCAAAATGAGTTATGTGGTGAAGAGCCCTCAGCAATCCACTGAAGTTGTGTTCCTTAATGTTTTTACAAATGCCTGCAGCCAGGACGACTCTTTCTTTCTCGGTTCGTATCTTTATCTAGCAGTTCTTTACTTTGCAACTCAAATCAGTGATTACAGAGGTGAAGGAAGTACTCTGCAGGCATTCACAGCAGCTAACGCTGGTTAGCACTTTACAGGCTTCTCATTGGCAACATTTAAAATGGTTTGCAAACATCATCAACTCTACTTTGCCATCTGAGAGGTAAAGTGACTTGCCCATGGTTATCTTGTGAACTAAGCACAGAAATCAGACTCTGGTTGGACTGGGAGCTTACCCAGCCATTAGAACATTCTGATACCTTTGAATCACTGCATTAGTGGACATTCCTTTTGCCATTCCTTGCAAATCCAAGTTAATACCTGAACATTGGTAATGCAAAACGGTCCCCTAGTGCCTTCTTCCATGAATCTAATACAGCTTCCAAATATTTAGGATTGTATTGCATTATCTTCATGAACTTACCTATACCTTCACATTTGTAGCCAGCTGGACTACATACAGCTTTAGGGAGGAGTAAAAATTAAGACAGGTGATTTGGATACCCTCACTATATTGTTAGAACACATTTACCTGATTAACACATGTACATAATGAAACTCTCTCAGTGCTAGTAAATTAATCACAGTTAGCATATAAGGTCAAGCATACACTAGCATACAATCATTCCTACTGTTGAATTATTAGCATGCTCTGCTCCCTGGCATTATTTTGGCTCATATCTATTGACAGCCTCTCAGGCAATCCCTGGACATGGCATGGAAAATCTTCAGGTCAGGGACTATTTCCAGCTGACGCTTTAAAGCAGGGCGCTTTGGTGTGGCTGGAAGAGAGTAAAGCTGTGTGGGCATGAGCTGTGCCATGCCTTTTGATACTCGGCCCAGAGAATGGCCCTTTGCAATTTTGTTTACGTGAAATAGGCTGAGAGACCAATATTAGAAAAGATGAAAGGGGAAACAGGTTTTGGCAGAGCGTGATTCAAGTGCTTCCCACACCATAAATGTGAGCTTAACTATATGGCTTTCTCTTGAGGCTTACTCCTGCTGCCAATATCTCAGTGACTGTATGTGTGGTTTTAGTTCTGGAGGTGTATGCTCCAATTTGTTATCCACATTATTTTTAAAGTTGTTAATTAATGCAATTTTCATAGGTGATAATGACTACTTTGAGCTTTCATTGACTTCAGTGGGAGTGATGGTGTTCTGCATATCTGCAAAGATCTGTTTTAATATATGGTTGGCCTGATTTTCAGTGTCTGGCTGCAAAACCCAGGGCAATGCAGAGATGCTTCAGAAGGATTTTAAACTAGCTTGAACTGCTGCACAGCACAGTTTATTAAATTTCCTCTGTTGCTTTCTTGTACTAAGCCATATAATTTGCAGTTGTTTTTTCCTTGCTCACATTTTGACAGGCACCATTTTAGCAAAAGCCACAAAACCGTTATCACTTTACCCAAGTATGGACTCTCAGGCTAGTAGGTTACAAAAGCTTCCAACACAGTATTCTCCTTCCCTAGAACAACTGTGCTCTTAGGAAGCAGTGAAAGATTGCTAGTCATTTGATAACCACCAGGTGAAAATAAAATAGATGTTAATTATTATCCCAGAGAGTGATTAGATTGAATTATTAAGAATGAATAGAGTTTACCATGCGAAACTTTCTCTTCTATGGAAGATTTATGGCCAGGTCATATTTTAATGGTAATTCATTTACATGGTAATGCAGATTTATTTAAGTTACATACAGGGTGATTAGAGTTATTGGATACAGATGTGGTGCTTCTTGGCCAGATGCAGGGAAACAGTTTATATTCTGTCCTGAGTACTTCCCACATGCAGATCATTTCTGTTTTCACTATACCCCAGTGTGGCTGAGAGCATACAGTACTTGTGAATAATGCTGTTTTCTATCTAGTTTATTAAGGTGCATGTGTTAAACTGCACATATATATAACTTATCTTCCATATACTAAGATACACCCTATATTTTCCATAAGAGCAAGAATGTCTTCTTCCTATAGACCTAATTCTCTACACCTGCTGACGGCTTACTGACTGAAATGCACAGGCTTTTAACAGTCACATCAGTTGTGCATTAAATTTTTTGAGGCAATTGTCCTGGATCTGTTTGACCGTAATAAGTAATTATTGGTGTCACCTATGATCCCTTTGAAAATCTGTTTTGTTTAAGCAGCACCCCTGCTAGGCATTTATGATGGTTTGCATTTCCTAAGTAAAAATTTGTCCACCAAGGTCTCATTTTTCCATGAGGTTGTTGACTGTTGGCTGCAGGTTTGGGAGCCAACCTCCTTTGTGTACATCATGAAAATAAATCCTCTTCTGTTATTCTGTACCCACTTTCACATCAAACATAACTTTCCTTGTTTTGACCTCTTAATATAACAGCTGATGAAGAGGAAATTGTAGTGTTTTTGTCAGATAGAGATGATTTCAGAATTTGGCAAGTGTAGTACTCCTGTGTTTTATACCTCACATAAAAAGTATTAATTAGTGTGTCTGCACCTTCTTGTTTATTTTATTATTGCAACAAAGTCTCTGACTCCAAATAACTTTGGTTTGGTTTTTTTTTAGAAACCAAAGCTTTTTACTCAATATAGTATAATCGCAAAAGCAGCTGCTTTGTGCAAAACCAAATTGCACTTTTGTGGAAAAAAATTCCAAATAAAAATAATTAGGCCAAAATACCGGTTTTGTTTTGGACATGTGGAGTGATGCAGACGCTCTAGTGTAGTTGCCTCATTTTGGACAGGCACCCATTTTCTTTTCTGGATCGAGTCCCTAAGTAAATATTCCTCATCATAACTACTTTCTCGCGTCCTGAGGGCATACCTTGATACACCCTGGAAAATCTAATACAACTTCTGAGAGATGCTCCACAGGGCTACGGTAGAAGGGCAACCATTATTCAGCTCTTGGCAACAAAGTGTATGCACATTTCACATGGCCTCCCAGAAATGCTGGTAGTCAAAGAGTGAGAAGGATTTGGAGTCAGAGCGTTTGGTGGACTTAGCAATTCTGAAAAATTATGCAATGCAACCTGCCGCTTACAAAGGTTTTGAATGAATTGCAATTCTTTGTCAAATTAGCCGAAACTGCTGTGTTTATACTGCAATACTGTGCAATTTACATAGCAAATAAAACACTGGAAACATGCGAAGTCGTTCCACAGATATTTTCTTCAGAGTCAGGGAGCTTGGGTATGTTTTGACGGGAACTACTTGGAAGCATGTTCCATAAGACACATCTCAATTCTCTCAGCAGTGACTCTGGCAATTTTATAGAGATAAAACACATTGCTTATGCAAATATAATGAAGTTGGAAAGTTTCCTAAGTTCTTTTCTAGCCCACAAAGTTTCAGTTCTCTCATCCTATCAATCACATTACTGTAAGACCCAAAGAAAAGGAGTTAGTATTTGATAATGATGTAAAATTCACTCCCTACTTGTTTACTTTTGTATATCTTGATTAAACTCTATATTTTTTCAGAAAAGACTACCTGTTCTGTACATCTGTACAGCACTAATCACACGAAAAATGTACACTAGGTTCTTAGAAGCACAAAGGATCACTTGTTTAACTCATCTGACCCTCTGCATAACACAGTCCATGGATTCATACCACTGATTGCTACTTGATGACCATCATTTCTGGATGAACTAGACTGTACCTTTCAGCATGCCACCTAGTATTCACTTACATTCCTTACCCTAGAAGATAGAAAATCTTCCAGAACCCAAATTAAGTATTTATATTTATGAACTACCTCCACATTTAAAAAATGTATGCCTTGATTCTGTGTGCTCTGCTTTGGCTTCCTTTGTCTGCTAACTTAAGAGGTCTATTAATATCATAAATATCCTCATGTTCATGAGCACAGCATCTGGATCTGCTCTTTGCTAGCTAATTATTTTGTGTATTTTAGCCTCTTACTGCAAGAAGTAAGAGTAAAAGAATCATTGAATCATAGAATGGAGACAAAGTCTCTACCTAAAATATGATGTTAAGATGCAAACTATTGCAGGCTACTTTTTTCCCTAAGGAAGGAGGAAAAGCTCAAAATGACAGTTATTTGCCCCCATGAGGAAGTTGAAATGAAATTTATTCTTTTAAATGTGTAACTGTACAAAGGATATGTGTGTGTGTATATATATGTATAGGATGTTCTCCTGGCAAAGTGCTGTCCAGGGAGCACCATACAGACTATTTATAGAAAGACAGGAAGACTTAAGTAATTGAGAGAAACATTAAAAAAACTAAAATAAGAACAACCTTTGTATTAAATGCTACAGAAGTAAAACAACAGAGGTCTCAGGAGCTTATTGCTCAAACAAGACAAGAATACTAATGTACTCAAGGTTGCTTATGGTGTCTTCAGCAGAGTCAGATAAGAAAACCATCCTTGGAGCCTTGCTTCAGCGACCTGGGCATTCTGTCACATTGTTCCTCATTTGCAGAAGGGCTCTACTATTAATCAGAAGGAGGAACGTCTTTTAAAGCTGTACAATGATATCAGAACCTGACTCATACTCAGGCATATGTGGCAATACCTTATCGTGTTCAAACAAGTAGTAATGTGCTTTTATGTTTTACTATTAAAACAGGCTACTCAAAAATGACAAGGCAATTTCTGTATCACACCCACTAAAAGATAAAAATTTTAAATTGCCATTCTAGCTGCAGACTGCTTTGTACTAATACATTTCATGATTGGACCTAAGATCCACATACCATGTTTCATGAAGCATGACTAATACAGCAGGTATGCTAATATAGTAAAAAGTACCTGTGGCTTAGATAACTGTTTCCATCATTATTCTTACAGAAGTATGACCTTGATATATAAGGTGGAGGAAACCAAAGCATAAAAGGTGACATAGCAGACAAGCTATGAATGTGCTCCTTTGCATCTAGAACAGTAAATGTAACAATTTCAAATCATTTTTCAAACTCTTTTCTGGTATGCCTAAAAGTGCTAAATGACAATATCATCCACAGCATGGCTGGAAATTGTCCAAATATGTCATTGGTCTTAACTGTTCATTCCTCGGTCCCCATCCCTAGTACTGTAGCACTTTCATTGTGAGCTGCTCCTCTAGGTAAGATCTATAACTGATCAATTCATGTTCATATGCTGCTAATAGTAAGTAAAAGAAATATTCTGAGAACCAAGATGTCTCTGACCTTTAGACATCACCATATATCAAATTACTTTTTAATCAGTTTGCATCTACAACACTAGTCAACATAGTAATTTATCCAAGTGCATATAAAAGAAATAAAAGAGAAGAGAAATAGAAGAGAAAATCTGAATCTTCAGCTCATAATAATTTGTTAGACTTTGTTCTTGTTTGAGTAGTGGCAGTTGGATTCTATTGCTCACAAAAGTCTTTTATTATTTGCCCTCACAGGCATTCATTTCAGAGAAAGAGAAAAATAATTTCACTTCAGTTTCAAGCTATCTGTGACAAATACACTGTGACATTTGATTCTCCTTGTCTTTTTGATGCCACTTCTAAATGAATATTGATGGCCTGTCATAGCATCGCTATAGCCAGAAATGTTTTCATCCAAAAATTCAGATTTTTAAACAAAATGTGATGGGCAATAGAAAAGACATATTTTCCCAGTGGCTTTTAGTTTTCACAAATGCTTAGATCTTTTGATTCTACAGTTGTTACAGATGGGACAAGCTGGAGCTAAGGATAGAAGGGGGTCATGCTTTTATTTTCTATTAAGGAAGTAAATGGAAATGATAATAGAAAACATGTAGAGAAGTTGACTGTGTTCTTATGCTCCAGTAGAAACAAAATCAGATTTTCTTATAGTCTGAACACATGCTCAAACTCTGGGGAAGTTCTCATCCTTTGACCAAGTCTGGACTTCGTGGCTTCCTGTTAAAGCCTGGATTTTGATAGTAACCTGAGGTTAAATCCCAGTGATTCAGTACAAATCAACTGAACTAAATTCATTGCCTTTTGTTAGAATGCAAGTCAAATTAGATGGTCCCTTCCGGTCTCAAAATTTCTGAAGCTATGACTTTATGGATCTTGTGAAAAGTGTTGACTTTGGCTATATTGATCCCAGAAAATGAAATTTTGAAAAAAAAAAAAATTTAAATCTTCTATTTTGCATCCACCTCTGCAGTCTACAGCCAAATACTTGTTATGTTCATATTTTTAAACTGTAGAGTATACAGAGGGAAGAATCTGAATTATGGGAGATAAGTGTATGTACAGAGAGAAATGGCAAACATTTAGCAGGGGAAGTGTTGCTTGACAGTTAACAATATGTGTTTTGCAGGACCATTTCTCCTATGGCATACCCTCAGGGCAGAATTTATGCAAGCTAGCCCAGATACAACTGTGCAGCACAGTGCCAGACTAATTAACCCATCTTGGAGACAGCCTCGTGTTATTCAGAGTTTGGGTATATCCGCATAGCGCTTTATTATGTCATGAAGACCAATCCCCTTGTCCAGCTCCAGCATCTAACACAATGAGGCCCCAATTGCATATGGAAGAAGTAGGAGACACCATGCAGATAGCGATTTGTCAAATCCTACTTCTCCAGCATTACCAATTTTTTTTTTCCTTTTTCACTGAGTATGTCTTCATCATTCTGTTTCTTTGGCAAAATCTCAAACCAGAGTGACCAAACAAGTACCTTTTAACAGGCCCACTGACACCGGTTTTGATTTGTGATACATCTGGCTGATATTTCTCCAAACTGTCATCAATGGCTGCAGGAAAAGAGTTCATGGAAGCTATGAGAGCTGAACAGTTACTGAGAACAGTTACTGACAACAGTAAAGAGTGGTGCACGTTCACAAGTGAAATTCCAGTCATGACAGTGTGTGGTCACGAAAAATTTGTGTCGTAGATAACTGGGGTTGAACTGAGTTCTGCAAGATGATGGATTTCCAGCAGGGTTGTTAAGCAGGCTTCCAGAAGTCAAGCCAATTCTTTCCTTCTTTCCTTCTCTCCTTCCTTTGTTTTTTCTTTCTTTCTTTCTGGCAAAGGAAAGTCCTGAAATTATTCTTGGCGGGGTGGGGTGGAGGTGGGAGGGAAAGCACTGGAGAGGTGTTCGGTGTAGCCCTATGGCTTGAACAGTGGACAGAGGCCAATGTTCCTTCCTATTTTTCAATCAGATTTTCAGTCGGCTAACTGCCCGTAGGGTGACCATGCACTCATTTGAACACTTTGGATTCATGGATAGAAAGTTTCATGTAAAAGCTGTGTATAGCATTTGTCTGCCACAATGTGCAGTCACAGTGTGGAAAAGGCTTAGATCTGTTACTCTAAGGCAAGTCAAGATGATGTTTTATCCAACTCATTTCAAGTTTTTTTCTCTCTTTCATTCCTCCTTTTCTTCTTTCTCATAGGTGTCTCGCGTTCTACACTTTTCTTAGAAAAACAGGGAGTGGTCTGCCCTGCCTGCATTTACAGAACAGTCTTTGCCCAAGCCCATGCTCTGCACTTAGCTACTGAAATTTAATGGAGACCTTTATAACTTTCCACATAGGGGATTTTACTGAACTTGACACATTACTATTTCTTTTTAATATGGGACTCTCTTCAATTCATGTCAAACTGTTTCACAGAAACAACATAATCCATTTATGGGATCCATGATAATGTCCAGACTATTTAGCTCTCATAGAACTAAATGTATGCATGCATTCTTGATATCTCTAGCCTTCATTTTTTGCCATAGTTTGTAATCTATGGTCCTCTTTCCTAGAAGCAATCCTCCATCAGTCTTTAACACAACCTGTCCAGAAGAAAACTATTCTCATCCTAGAAAACTAGAAAATTAATCTAGTAGTATTAGGAAAGTTTTATTCTGTATGACTATTTCAGCTGTATTATTTTTCTGTATTGATTTGCACCCTGACTGTATGTTACCATAACTGGTCTATTAGAGTGTTAAGACATTAACAATAAATTATTAATTCAATATAATACGTCATATGTGGTGTATTCCATTTTGCCCAAAACAAGATTTTGATTGTAACATACCAACAGCACGGCACCATCTTGCATACAAAGCATACAACATACAAAGCATGTTGTGGAAAAAGTACCCGGCTTCATGTTAGTAAGATTTTGCTGTGTGACAACCACCTGGGAATAATTGTTTGTAATGCATGTCAACACCAAAGAATAGGTACTTTGCACTATATATGCATAGTAGGTTTAGCTAATGCGGCCTAATCAAGCTTTGTATAAGTAAATTGGGCCTAATCAAGCTTTGAATAAGTAAATTGGGGTTGATGAAGCAACCATTCTTATAGTTAGTATTCTTCTTCAGCACTAGTGCAAAAGATGTTTAGTGCAAAAAAAGACCCTTGCTCAGCTCTGAAGACTGCATGTCCTGCTGTTTAAGTGTTTAAATGTGAACTGAAGTGTCAATATCTAGACATTCTGAGATCAGTATTCTTGCTGGAGTTTAGTCTTCTTCATGACTCAAACATAGAAACTTCAGCCTAAGTGAAGCTGTTCCTGATAGGTCTCTCTTTCCTGATAGGTCTCTGCAGAGATGTGTTCAAATCACCTGATAAAAAAACAGGTTTTTTCCTCTGCATACTGGACTGGCAGTGATGCTTGAGTTCATCAGGATGCAATAACACAGCCATCAGTTATTGATAGTTTACTTATCCAGGTCCTGAATTAATCTCAATAATTTACACTTGAAAAACTGTTTAAAATGTGTGATCACCTGCCCAGTGCGTAAAGTCCAATAGAAGTACCTAGGCTTGATCCCCAGAGCAGGAGGCTGAGCAGAGGCAAGAAACTGTCCACTGGCACATGTGAATGGACACACAAACTTAGCACAGAACAAGAAATAACATCTTCCAGAAATATAGATCTACTACTAGAAAAACTAACTTGAAAAATGCTATTTCTAGGGTTCACCAACCACTTCAGCTGAGGTGAAATGAGCAAATTAAGTTGATCTAAGTGTGGGCTGCCACTGAGAGGGATGCTTGTGTGCTTGCATGGTAATTTGGGTCAGGGAATTAATCCAACTGAAAAACCAACCCCCTCCTTCTGCAAAAGGAAGTTTTCATCCAATTCTGTGATTCAGCTCCCTGTGCAGCCTCATAAGCACAAGTGTCAGCACAAAGGCAAGTACAGCAATTTGGGTGCGACTGCTTGGTGTTTTAAAATTCCTTCCCTCTAATGAATTGTTTCTATTATTAAAAGGGCTGTTTTACGCAGTCTACTTTGCCAGTTTCTTCACTGATACAGTTCCTGAGGAAGGAATGACAGGTATTGAACTACACTGATCAAACTCTATACAATGTGCTGGCTGGGATTATGGGTGAAGTAGTTTATGTCAAGAAGGAAAAAAACCCTAAAAGATTCAGCTGGAAAAGGTATAAACTAACTAACATTTGAGAGGTGCATTCAGAAAGACATGAATGGGGACAGTGGGGGAGCCAGCTCCGTTACCTTATAAAGGCCTATTAGCATTAGCCATGGAGGAAGCCAGTACTGACGATATTAAATCATTAGGAAGCCGATGCTTCTATATTCAGAATGTGTCAGGAGATTAATGACACATTTCGTAAACTATCATCTTTTTCAATAAAAATATTTGCAGCTGTACAGTTTGATGGAAAAATAAATTAACTTTTCATAAAAATATTTGTGCAAAAAATGTTTCTTTTCAGCAAAACATATCACCATTTTCTCAGTAGTCATAACAATGAATACCAGCAAGGTACAAGCTGGCTGGAAGAGCAGGCTAGCAATAAGAGGATTTGTAACATATTATTGATACTCTAAGCCTCCACTCTCCTGAAAGGAAGATTTACCCATCATCACTCATGGGGATTAACCACTGTTAGGAATTTGTCAGAAAAACATGTGACTGTGAGTATGACATTGAACAGCAAGGCAGAGGACAGAGATAATTCTTACCACCTTATCATCAGATGGCAAAACTGCACTGAATTCAGTGAGGTCCACATACTGCCCTGGGTTATGATGTCTCTTACAACAGTGGTTAAATTCCCTTTCTTTTATGCCTCTCATCCTCCTAGTTTGCTTGTCTAGCCTGTCGGTAATGTGAACTCAAGTGGGCTAAGACTGTTTCTTGTGATGAATTTAACACTTATTTTCATATGGGGTACTGATTTAAAACAAGTTCTCTAAAAGCTGCTTCAATATAAATAGAAGTGACTGTATAACACCTCTTGATAACAAGTTTTTCTAAGTTTTTCCAGTTTCTTTTCTAACTGGAGCTTGTTTAGTGTTTTCACCACACACCGTGCTCCTTACGTGTGTTTGTCTTGTTTTTTCTAGAAAAAAAAAATTCTTGCTGGCATGGACATTAGGTGAATGTTTACATTGGCAGAAATGGAGATCACTTCCTAAGAGGGTTTTCATTAGAGGCAAATTATTTTTCAAAAGCTTAATCCTCCTACTGTGCTATCAATTTGCTGCTGCACACACACAGTCTGTAGCATGGCACTAGAATGAGCATTTCCAGGATCTGTGTAAAAAAGAAACTTCCCAAAAGATAAATGATTAAAAATCAAATTCTTAATCACAGTCCTTGAAATTTGACATTTCAAAGCAGTTTTCACATTTCATGTTAGGGCTCTATTAATGCTCCCAGAAAACACGCTTCTCTAATTGAAGGCTATTGTGAAATCTGATGAACATCAGAGAATTTCTCATTTGAAATACAAGAGAAAAAGATTGAGCTAGTGTGTACAGAAGAAGACAGGAGATTAGAATGAAGGTTGCACTAATATTTTGTGGTTGATGGTATTTCTGAAATACCAAGAACTAATTAGTCTCAGATCAAACTCAAACCAGCATTTTCAGTCATTGCGAAGTTGAAAGGAAACAGTTTCAAGCCAGTGTCAGCTTTGATCCAAACTGAAATGCTGCAGTTAGATTTGATAAATAATAGTTGTTTTCTCCATTTAAAAATAAAATTAAAGGATATTCCAAGGTTTAATGGAATTGTATTCTGAAAAATGGAAACTTCCTTTTAAGGAAATGAAAAAGAATATTTATTTGTTTTTAAAGCAGGAGTGCAGCTTCACAAATGAGTAGAGAGATGAATCTGAAGTAAGTTTTTTACAGAACACAAATCTGCTTGATATTCAGCTGAAAAACCATTGTCAGACTCTGAGGCAATCTAAACACAGGTTGTCACTGAAAGAGCTGACAATACCGAGCTGTGAGGTTCAATCCTAGCTCTACAACTGACATGCAAGATTTTACTACAGTCAGTCTTTGGGCTTTCACTTTCTTGTGGGTGGCCTCCACACATTTGTGCCTGCAGGAACTCCCGTTCGATGGACAGTCTGTGCTATGTCAGAGGTAAGGGGAGCAGGGACAGTTGTAGTGATTTTCTGTGCAATTAGTTTAAATCTTTTAAAGACTCTGAGTAGCTAGAAATAAACTTACCAGTATAGGAAAAGAGGGCATTTCCTAGTATATTTTTTGTAAGCTACATTTTGTCACAGTTCAGAGATGAGTTATATCACCTGTGCCCTCATTTGCTCATTTAGTAACAATTTATTTACTTCAGTTATTTCTTTACTTTAATTATTTACTTTACTTGTTTGTGCCAACCATCTCATTACATACTTGATGTTACAACCTGAAGTAGGATAAACTTAATATTTGTGAGAAGCTTTGAGATCCTTAGGTAACAATGAATTCATAAATTTTGGTAATATATGCCTAAATACATTACAGTTTATGTCACATACCAAGACCAAAAAGCAGCTAATCCACATCTGCTCTGTACAGGGATGTTACTCTTTGTCTGAGTCTGAAAATGGCAACCACTTTTAAGTAGACATGGAAATTTGAACATCACACATTTATTTGTTTCTCAAGCTACTCTTAGATTCAGAAAGGAGTCTTCCCATGGCATAGCCTTAACTTAGATGAATTTAAATCTGGACCAATGAATCAGAGTAAAAACTTTGACACAGGAACAATCAAAAGTTCCTACAGAGTTCCTATGACTACTTCATGTGAATGCCAAAAAATGTAGACATTCCAGTTTTGAGTAATTCAAAGTCGTCTAGGAAGTATCAAATCTAAATTATGGATACAATTGACACTATCACAAACCCCAGCTGAAATTGCAGTGTGTTCACTAGAAATGCTGGAAAAATTATCTGGAGTCTAGTCCATCAAGTTTCATCCACACACTGGACTACTGGCAAACACACAGATTTACTTCTGTAAGGGAAGCCTTGCAATGCAACCCCTTTCACAGTTCATAAAGTCTACTGACCTGGACACAGCAAACTGTATAAGGAATGTCCAAGCAAAATGGAAACAGGACCCTCAAGTTAAGTCAAAGGTAAGTTAAAAGCCACACAGTTAAACGTACTGTCACTGAGTGCTGCACTCGGTATTCGTTTGCCAGTAACATCCAATCATAATCCAATAGCTACAAAATGTGATTCCATACATCACCTTCACTCTTCCCGAAGCAAACGTAATTCTTGCACGATGTTATCTACTGAGACATGTTCTATGTTTTTTGTCACAGAAAATCTCTTTCTTGTATATACCTCAGAATACTGAATAAGAAAAAATGTTGCTGGCCCAGCTTTTTTGGTGACTAGTTGGTTTGCATCATGTGGTCTCTCTATATTCTCTTTAAAATTGTTCACAAAAAAATCCACTGGTAATAAAATTTAGTCATGTAAATGAAGCACATCCATACATAGTAGTCAACCATGCTAATCTGAAAACACCTGATATGGAATCATGTTTAAAAATCACATGTTGACCCACTTTCACTTCCCTTTCTTTCTGGCTTTGCTAACACTAATAGCCCAGTTTCTAACTAGCTTTGTGCTAAGTGTTTTCCATGTCCATACATAATGTGGCTAAAATGGATCCATCTGTCAGCATGGACAAAAATAGATCTATCTTCACGCAATTTATGTTTTCCTGAGCTTACACAAATTTGTCTCATGATAGGTGGCTCATTACTGCTTTGCTGTCAAGATAGGCTGCTTTAACTATTCCTGTGTTACCCAGCATCACAGAATTATGATAGACAGACACCCTAAAATGTTAGAGATGCTGTCTTTATTCAGTTTCTTGTTATGCTATCCTCTAAGCTCCAACACACAGGATAAGTGACATAGCTAAAGAAATGCCATACATTAACTACAGAACTGAGACTAGCATCCATGCCAACTCCCTGAATCCCTGTACCAATGCACGAAGTATGGACAATGCAACTTCCAAACTCGTTAACAAGAACATAGCTGTGTTGCAGACACGTAGTGAATATGTGGAATGGGCTTTTGTGCTCTTAAGATCTGGGGTCCAGCTGTGGGGTCAAATATTTAAAATGGTACAGTGGCTGTAGGGTTTGCAACCTGTTTCCAAGATCTTTATAACATCCCACATTCTGAGTACTGGCATGTGACAAACAGGAAAGTAAAACAAAAGCTATGTGTCATGTTTCTAGTGGGGGCTGCTCTAGAGTTTCCTTTGCTCTCCTTGGATCCTCTTTAAAAGAAAAGCACAATGCTGAGAAGTGTCCTTTTTCTTTATGAAGTTGTCTGCTTTGCTGCCTTTGTTAGATGTTTCTAGGACTAAGATCATTTAAAAAAAAAAACAAAAAACCCAAATCCAAAAAAACTCACCAACATGAATTTGATCAGTAAAAAGAACCAAATTTATGTGAGTTACATCATGGAGATATTTTTCTTAGCTGAGACAAGCAGGAGGGATAATGTAGCCTACCGCCTGGATACCTAATATTCTTTATGCTTTTGCTAGAGATGTGTGATTTTGACAGCTGCAGGCGTTACCACAATTAGTGGCTATTACCACTAATTATCAGGTATTAAACAAGATTATGCTTGTAAAATAATACCAGCGAAGTTGAGGTTCAACAAAGAACTTAGATGTTTTGTCTGTTTGTTTTAAAGGATCCAGGGTAAGTGGGTGGTCCAGTGTTGGAAAGACTATATAGCAAGATTCAATTCAATAATTCACCTTGAAAATTCAAACAGAGGCGGGTGGTCACTGATCAAATGTAATGAGCATATGAATGAAAAATGAGCATAGACGCAGATGCAACTCTTTGCAACACTGAGTACAACTACTTTTCAGAATTTGTAAGAACTACAGGAGATATGAAAAAAGCCAAACTTCAGACTAAATTGGTCAGCTCATATTCTCAGGCTTTCTATAGCCAATGGAGGAATAAAGCTTCCCTACAGAGGGAAAGTGATCACATAAGTTAGAGCACCAAATGAAACAATATCCGCCTTCTGTAAGCTGTTCAGTAGAGCAGATTACAACTTTATTACTCATGGTTTATTTGGTGCTAAACAGAACCTATTGCTACTCTCCAGCATTTGTAATCTCTGTGAGCAAAGAAAAGAATCAATGCCTGGAGAAGAGAAGGATGAAAAGATTAAATTACTTCCTTGAGCTTACACATTGAGTGTACCGCAGAACTTGAAACAACACAGACTTGTTCTTATCAGGGCTGGATGCAGCATACCGTGAATGAGGAAGGGACTGACCAGCCTGAAACTGCATTCACTTATATCTTGTTTGCATGATGTGTTTTTCCTAGGTGCAAGAGAAGAGGCATCAGCTCTGAATTAAATGAGATCCTTTTGATTTTTCCAATTCATTCAAGGAATAGAAATAATCACTTCAGCTTTAGTTTATCTCCTAGCATGTATAGACCCTGTGCCTCGGACTTGTTAAACAAATGCTGAACTTCACAGATAGAGGCAATCACAAGGCTTCACTGAATCGTTCCGTGTCTCCTATTCACCTGCAGGAAAGGACACAGAAAGATGGAATGTACACTTTGAATATTCACCTGCTTCCTAGAGCTTAGATTTGTTGGTAAAATGGACTGAAATATGAACCTCAGGGTAAGCTTTCTCACTGGGCTTGGCTGTTTCATGCACTGTCTCATCAGACTTTTTCATCCAAGCTTCAATTGCTCATGCCTTAGAGACACTGCATTTTCACAACAGCATGGAATAAACATGCTCAGCCGAAATATAACTTTTTCAGGCACCAATGATACCTTGTCCACAAAGGTATTGTCTGACAAAGGTTTTTTCAGCATGAACACTCTTGGCGTTAGGATTCAGTTCAGAGCATACGAAACAGCTTTCGATACTAGGGAATAGCTCACTATTTCGTTCTAAACTGACTCTCCACCATAACCATCACCTGGTAGTTATATAGTTCTGTGCTATGAACAAGAGAAGCCATAATTCTGGAAAATCCTAGAATTTACAGTTCAAGCTGATCCCTTTCTAAACCTCTAGGAAGCTCTGAGCAGGATGTTCAGCCCTTTCTGCCTTTCAAATTCACCACCCTCATCATTACAACAGACTGGAAGTGATATCTGGAATTGAATGGACTGGAACTGATCTGAAATTTGGTACAGAACAAAGACTTTCAGCCTTCTGTCACCGTGTGGTATCAGATCAGTATTCTGTCTTTGGCACAATCCTCACAAGGAGTGGGAAGGAGGTTCAAGATGAATTGTTGATAACTTAGTTAAAATTCCCCTATGCATACTACTGAACTAACAGTACTGGTGCTAAAACAGCTGTTATTTGTACTGTAGCTGCGTGTAAGGACCCCAGTGACTTGTCTGTGCTAGGTACTGTATTTCTGTTTCCCATCCCTGTCTTGCCAACAAACTCCCCATGCCCACTCTGGAAAGAAGACGGGAGGCACTGAATCAGCCTTTTAAAATGTCATCTTGCATGCTCAGGCCAGGATGATTGATGGGGGATGTCTCCAGCTGGGAAGCAGCCATGTCTGAAAGTCAGAAGCAGAACTGAGCCCAAGACACTTACTTCCAAAGTGAAACTGGCAACTCTCCTGCTCTCTGTCAGTTCCACTCAGATACAAGTAATTCCAGCATTTTATGCAGGAAGCAACTTTGATGCCTGATTGGAACTGCCTTTACCACCTGGCAGGGCAGCTTGAGTGACCTCGAGCCTTTGGGAAACATGCTACAGAACTTGATTTTAAGCTCCTCAGCAGCACAGTTTTGTATGACAATGTATTACAGCCTCCACTGGTCATCGGTGATCCAGCCTCATTCCTATATATTGCATTTCTAGGATCATTTGCCTTTCACTTGCACAGATACTAACTTTAACTTCAGAAATAGAACGTTATGTCCAAAAGGAGCCTGAAATCTTCTCTTGCAAAAAGTTCTTCATAGCAGGCCCCTTTATAAGAATATGTTTTGACTTCAGAGGGGCAAAATATGATCCTGGGCTCAGCACAAGGGAGAAAAATATCTTCGTGTTAAACAGGATGTTAAGGATCTCAGATCATCCTACCCAGCTTGCCTAAAAAACGGATGAATGTACTGAGAAGTTTCTAACCTAAGAAAAAAAGCAAATCATTGATAAAGCATACCAAGCTCTAAGCCTTAACCAATACACTTTCTTCCAGGCTCAAATGCCTTAAAAGTCATGCAGATGATCTTGACTCAAAGCAATTTAAAATGTTTAACTTCAGTCCAGCTTTATATACTCTCTCTAAATGGACCCAAATATTATAAACTGATTAAGAGACAAAAATTGTACATTCATAGTAATCTGCAACTTCTCCAAGCATTTTCTGTCTGATATAGCTATTTTAGTGAGTAGGTTTTGACCAGCAACAATTTAGAAGATTTTTTTTTCCTTTCAGCATTTTATTTACTGTGCTGAAAATTCAAGTAGAAAGATATGTATATTTATATAAATATATATAAAACTAAATCGGACATCCAACCTTTTCCAGAAAAGAAAAATTTCTCCTGAGCAGCTCTTGTGGGGGGTATTACAGTTTTAGAATTAGAAATTCTTCTCTAATCAAACCAACATTTTTTCATTAATATTCTCAACTGGTTGTAAAGCCAGTTCTTATTCTGAGAATTTAATGAAAGAATCTTGAGCAGCTGTACAGTTTTTATTTATTTGCACAGTGTTTTAGGTACATTAATGACAGGCATGAGATGTAGCAATGAAGATACTGTGTAAACGCGGGATGTAAACTGCTAATACACAAGTCAGAAGTGAAACTGAAAAATGATGAAGCAAGTTTACTAAGCAGTGAATTACAGCTTGTTTCTCTAACCAGATGTTGGGTATGTCCAGATGAATAGGTGCAGACAGTTCGGATTTTATTCTACCATACTTCGCATAAGCCAGATGGCAGCCAGCTCTATCCGAAAGCCGTGTAACTGTACGAACATGGCATTGAGCCTGAGCTAATATATCTTGCTTTTCAGCACATGGCTTCTGAATTGAACTTCTCCTATCTGGCGGGCTCAAAACATGGGCAAAGCAGATGTACGACTGCCTTCCCTCACCCTGTAAAGCACCTTCTCTGAAGGATCATTCCCATGCAGTTTCCAAACTGGGCTGTGATGCGCTACAACGAAATATCATTTGAAGACAAAAAAAATCAAGACAAAATACATTTCAATACAAAATCCAGCTACACCAAACAACATTGCACCCCACCAAAGTCCCTCATCCTTTTTATTTTCTTAAACACATATTGTCAAAATCAACAACAACCTGTATATATTTAGTTTTCTGGAATGACACTTCATTTGTGAGAAAATGACTCATGGAGAAATTCTGAGTAGTTCTAGATTTAGGCCATGAGGTGAATTCCCATGGTAAAGAATTGGTATTTTGCTGGTCTGAAATTTTTTGATGATTTTTCTTTTTGTTAAATAGGTGTGAATGTCTTGGAAACAACACTTACTGTGCTTACAACTTCAACAGAAATTTATCTGTGTGCTTAGATCTTGGATTGAATTTCTCGCCAAAAGCACACTTGTCTGGGTGGGTGGCTGGATGGATACGTGATCTGACCAACTTAAAGCTATGTCTCATGACAGAGGAGAAGCCAAGGCATGTAGCCTGGCATGGCTAAAAGGATTGCCACTATGGTGGTTTGTAACAGTTCCTTATGAGCTTAGAGTGAAGGCAACACAGCATTACATGAAGTTAACGCAAAAAAGTCATACTACCTTAAATAACAATAGATGTTTAGATGAGAGCCCCGTTAATAGCTTGTCTCCTAGGAAGGAATACATAACCAGTTAACTTATTGGATGATTTTTCTTCAGTATTTAGGCTTGTAAAGAAAGGTGTTCAATAAGCAATAGGTAAGAACAATAGAGAAAAAATGGCTATTAGCTATTCAGGGCATATATGAAAAGACATTAAGAAGTTCAAATTTGCTTTTTTTCTATTACTTGAGGTTTTTTCAAGTGAAGTTTAGGTGTGGAGTTGCCATACAGTAATAGTATGATACTGGAAAAAGTTTATTGTATCGTATTGAAAACTATCCTAACAAAATACAGGAGACAGATACGGAACCAGCATGAAAATGGAATTTGATTGCTATGAAATGCTGGTGTCACTCAAATCTACCCTGCAACACTGTGTCTGACTCAGAGACAAATTTCAGGAATTTTATTTGCTGTTCAGCATTCCTCTACATGCCATCTTTCATGAATCTTAAGGTGTTTTACATACATTCTTTCGATCTTCCTGTACTCCTAAGAGGTAAAGAAGCATCATTATCCTTATTTTATGCACAGCAAACTTAGACACAAAAAGCGTGAATGAGTCACCCAAGATCACACAGCACTTCAGAGAGAGCCTAGAATACCAGTCAGGAGACATGACTGAGCATCCTATTCTCACCAAATTTCTTCTTATAGGAATTGAAAGAATGGAAGCCAATTAGCCACCCGTTTCATTGTTTGGCAGTTTCTGACATCTGATGTGTGCTAAGTGGAGCAATGTGCTTCACACATTCAGGACCTCCTGCTGCTCAAGAAGGCTGAAGTTTCACACATGACCAGGACCTTTCACTGTGTAAAACATAAATTGTACACATTCCAGACTTCTAGTTGTATTAAATAAATGTTTTGACTGGGAGCACTGATTCCATTTCACCTCTGTTGTTTCTGATTTCCTATTGCTGTTTCCTTTCTTTCCACTCCTCTTCCTCTTTCAACACTGGTGCCAACACACTGGCCACACACACACACGTCATGGTTGCTAGTAGCCAGTTGGCAGGTGGTGGATATTTTTCTTGCAGCATATGTATGTGTGGATGACTGCTCTTGCTGTGTGACTGACTTAGTTGCTGGCAGTGCTTTTGGCCGGAATATACTCTCTGGCATTATTTTAGTTCCAGACGTTTGATGGGTTGACTCTTCTGTTTTGTTCTCCTAGACAGTATTTTTCAGTATATCCTTTTTTTCACCCTGAGACAGTCATGGCTGCGTGGGTGTCTTTTAATGATGTTTGCACAGCTCCAGACCTTTCTGTCACTTTATACAGCTGTGAAGGGAACTGCGGTGTGTAGGTATCTATGAGTGTATTCATGCAATGCTGTTCACGGTGGTGTGCATCTCACTTCTTGTATGTGAATTTGCTTCTGTATGTGCACATGTGCGTGCGTGATCCTATGCCCTCCAGATTTTGTGAGTATGTCTGTGTCTATGTGCGTATACTTCCATTGGTGTGTCCATTCGTATAGTCTGTGTATGCCTGAAGATGTATACTTCTCAATGTGAATGGATGTGGATCCTTAGTATATACAGAAAAAAATATTTCAAGAGTATTATTAAGGTTGCAAAGTCAAACAGCAGATATGTGAAAATACTATAATTCAGTTTGTTTGCTGATCTTGAGTTCTGACTCTGTGTATGTATAGCTGCTGAGATAACCTACAATCACATCTATAGATTTCTAATTAATTCAGTGCTCAAGACAGACCTGCTCCAGGAAGGCTGTGTGCAAAAGCAGTCTCCTGACTCATTTATTGTGGAAGATGGATGCTTTTTAGAGAATGAGGCAGATGATTACAAAATGAAGGTCCTCTGGATCCTTGATCCAACATTTCTCATCCCTCCAGACTTCCCTTTGCACTGTCTCTATATCCTGGACTCAATCACATTGCCTAGTTCTTTAAGCTGTTCTCAAAGTTATTTTCCAGCTTACCCTATCTCTCCATCACTTCTCTTTCCAAACTAGCCACAGAGTCAGCACCAAAACTGTTAATGCAAGTTCCTTCTGCCTTTGGCACCCTTCAGTTATATGCCCACATTATTTACCCCCTTCTTTTTCCCAAAATACCTAAACAATTTTCAATTCATGTCACTTTTGCCTTCATTATTAATGTCCATAGAATGCTTCCAATGTGCAATGTTTGACCACCATAACAACAGACAATTGTAAAGAACATAAGAACTAAAGTAGATTTCTACTTTCTTATTATACGCAGTTCAAGATTCCTGTACTACCTGAAGGACAGACAGAACCTCTCTGTTTTAGAAGCTCAGAAGAAGTAAAAATTACTCAACAGAGTATGTGAAAAGCAATGACCTAACTGTACGATGGTATATTCAAGCAGTAATGAATGTTTTTGAAGTGGTATAAGACATATAACAGCAAAGTATAATCGTGAAACATTTTGTTACAAAATGAAGGATTGTTTTCCAAGCCTTAAATTCTGTAATTCTTGCTGGCAACATATTATCACTGAATGATGAAAATGATATATACATGTGGCACTGGTAAAATGGTGACATCACTCAGCAAGCAATGCTTATGGATGCACACTGTGTACTACCTGATCAGTGGAAGACAAAGAGAAAGGGAATCCTTAGTTCTGTAACCACAGCCAGAATAGTCAGGAAAACATCCCGAAGAGACCACTAGAGCTTCACCTCACTAACACAGTGAAAAGACAGGAAATCACAATAGGTAAGAGCAGAGTGGCCCATGAAAGTAATCTACAGAAACAAAAGCAAATGCCATAGTAAGAACACAGAGATACAGTCCAGAGGCTACCATACACACGTAGCTGGATGATGACCTCCAAGTACTGTCAGGGACCGTAAGCACATAGCCCAATCCAGTAATGAATATAAATAAATGAAAATACTCCTAAAGAGTCTTAAAGGTATTGCATAAGTGCCATAACATTTCTTTAATTTTAATTTCTTTAACACTTCCATGGGCTAATCTGAGACTTCAGTACTATTTGAATAACTAGGAACTTTTCAAAATCATTGTCAGTGTTGAGTATGCCAGAACTAGAGTTTAGTGCTCTGAGTACACACTTGTAGTCACCTGATAACAAGTCTTTTCCAGAAGTCTTCCACTTGTCACTTGTCCCACTGAAGGAATGGGGACGTATGCAATGCAGTATAGCTCACCAGACAATTATAGCCAGCCAGTACAGTTAGACTGGCAAGAAACTTCCAGTGCTAAGTATGTAGTTCAATGGAGAAAGTGTTACTGGCTCTGTTTGCAGCAACGACATTTAAAGAAACATTAAGGCTATTCTAATAGGGTTTTTCAAAAGGGAAATTACTTATGTTTACTCTGGAACATATTTTAGAAACTTTTTCTGCTCATATATGCTATTAAACCATACAAATTTTCCTACTACTGCGTAGCCATTTTTCTTTACCCTTGAAAGTACACTGGAAATAGAATTGTTCAGAATATAATAGAATTTTGTTTTCATTACTATTAACAATAGATTTCACTTTCTAATGAAGATCTGTTATTGCAATTCATGCTGCACTAATTACATTCCAGTTACTTAAAAATACAGATTTCAGGAATAAGAAATATTACTGACCACCCCAACCAAAAACCCTATCCATTTTAGAAGCTGGATGCATATAAAGTAACGATTTTCAATTAACTTCTTGATTCATGAATATTCTTTCCAATAGGTCAATTGCTAGAAATCTGAACAAAAGGCAAACACAAAATACATAAAATATGCCTTAATTAAATCTCAATTCTAATACCCTAAATCTATTTCTGGAATTTCTACCATTATCTGTTGGCTGTAATAGTAATGCATATGTGCATTAGAAAGGTTAGTTAACTCATATTTCAGAAGTAATTTTTGATCTTAATGCTTAAATATTTTTATATCATTTTATTTTCAAAGAGAAAGTCCTTCTCTTCATTTTTGGTACAGCAATAAAAATTTGGATTATCTCCAAATCAAAATGCATTGTGCAGGAAAATTTTAGCATATACCCATATAGCTCTCTTCAATTATTTTACTTGAACCAGCTGGCCAAAAAATAATTCAAAAGTAGCAAAAAACATCATTGTTCTATTTTTTCATGCCTGTTTAAAATTTCAATGGCATTTCTTAGAGAACACCTTTTTTGTAAAATTTCTATCCAGTCTAGATCAGATGGATAGAGCTAGAATTTTCAATCCACAGAACACACCTAATCACATGAACTGCTCTCATTCAGCTCTTCCTAGCATATCACCTGCTATTTGACAGGTATAGCCCCTAATGCCAAGTGCTGAGCATTCAGTCTCCTTTGACTGCTTGCTAGCCTCTCTAACGCCACAGGGTTAATTATTTATTATTATGATGGCTATGATTTATTTGTACTGAAATAGCACCTTGGAGGACCCACTAGATGTACAGTCCCTGCTCCAGAGTTTACAGTTGAAGTGTAAAATAACTACACTTCTGATCCGTTATGGCTTTGTCTGAAATATATCATCACCCTCCAGCATTCTGGCTTAGTTAGCTTCAGTGGGTCAATACTTCTTTTAGCAGCTTACCGAAAGATATACACCTCTGTCCCTCCTGAGCTATTTCTTAGCTTACCTAGGGTTATAGACTCATCTTAGTTACAAAGTCTGACACAGCCTTCTCATGAGTTTTTCATTCTGAATTACTTTCAAAACAAAATCATTTTAATGTATAAAACATTTACAAGATTTTAAAAGTCTAATAGAGGAACACTGCAATTATTTCAAAGTAATAGTTTATAAATAAAATTAATTATAACATCTTGACATTGAAAACACAGCTCTGCATTACTCTCTGAGTAGCTCTATAAAAACAAGAGGTTAAGCACAAAATTGAGTAATTTGCTGAACTGAAGCTTTGTGATCTAAAGCTAACTGAGATTATCCACAAGCTTTACACAAATGATATTGAAATGCATCTTTTTACAAAACAAAATGCAGGTAGAGAAGAGAAGAATATATGCAGTACATATTACAGATTACATATATATGCTGAAGATAGAAAAATAATTCAAGAAGAACTATAAAATTTATTGCACAGGCTATGATATTTCATATGGAATATTTTTAAAAGAATGGTGAAAAGTTGAAACAACACACTGGATAAAAAGATACTTTGTCCCAAGGGCAAGTACTGTAGTGATCAATTACATCTTGAATTGCAGGAACAAAATTAACTAGCTTGATGGAAAGCACCACATTGCAATAAAAGATATTATATACAGATGAACAGGAATTGAGAATGCTATTTATTTGAAACAGCAGGTATAATATACTGTACCTCTATACCTCATGATAGAATATTTCTAAATGGGCTACCCATATTTTGCAATATGACTGCACTTTGATTTATGGAGCCAAAGTAAATGATACGCTTCGCCAATAAAAATTCCTTGCAAAAGCAGCTTTTTTCATTTCATTTTAAAGTGAATATGAAAAGAAACACATACAGAGACTTTTTTTTTAACAAACATTGCTATGTAAAAGGTATGATACAGGTATGAAAGTATGTTTGTATATGTGTACAAGGGTATTTTCTGTACTGAAAGAGTTTTTGATGCAGGAGAGATGGGAAATCGCTTTGCATATATACAGATAGCACAGTACTTCCTGTCTGAGGGGTGTAAATAGTCAATGAAAATAATTCACGGTTTGTTTTACAAGTGAATGAAATCTCCTCAGTAATTTTGTGTTAGACAGTGATTCTGTGTTAGTGTGTTAATAGAGGGCACAACCAGAAAGAACCATCCATGTGCTAGCTGCCTGGCAAGGGATAGTAGATTGTAGGCAACTGATGAATACAGTACACACCGAATCACCACCAGTCACATCCAGATTCTGCAGAAATCAATCTTACTAAAATAGATGTTTGGCATGCACAGTATAACAATAAGAGGAATGAATCCTTACTCACATTAGCCCTTTGTTATTAGGCATATGAAGCAAACCTTACCGATTTGACTGGGATAAAAGTAGATTATATTACATGGACGATTCTGCAGTGGTTGTGGGAATGAAAGGAAAAGACAAAAATCTTTTACAGTAAAAATAAGCAGAAGCATTAGATAATTCAGTTCAACTAAAAATTTAATTCAAAATTAACTGAATCTTCCTCCCCACCCCCAGCTCCGGTGGAAAAGTTGGAAAGAGTATTTGGGAAATTAGATCTCAAAGGAACTTCAAATCTCTTTGCACTGTGACAATTCAGATATTTTCAGTGGGACTTTGAAACCACTTGGAGAACAGGCTGAGGCTGAGAGCTCAACAAAAGCGCCGTTAGTAGATGACCGTTCCAAGCTACTCTCTACTTAGATGACCACAGTTTCAACAAGACTATAATATCAGTACCATAACAGTTCTTTTGCTTCACTTCCGACATTATAGTATATATACTTTCCCACCTCCCTTAATTATGTAATTATTATATTCATTCTAATCAGCTTCTCTCCCTACATTGCACTAATCTCATATTGCATCATATCTCAGCTCCTGCTCCTGGAACATGCTTGCACAGACAAATCAACTTTTGACATCAGAAAGATCACCTTGACAGTTTTCCTATTCACACCTCATCCACTGCCACATCAAGACTCATGTAATACATAGTCAAGTCGAAATGGCTTTCTTCATTTCTTGGTAAAATCACAGTTCATATTTACAGCAACTAACAGTACTTACTATTTGGAAGGGAAAAGAAAGAAGTTAAAACTGTTCAGGAGCACTGAATAAATGAGGTGAACAGACAACATGATAATGTTTCTGTAAGATTTTTCTTTGCCTTCTTGTGGTGTCTATTCAGTTTTGCCATTTGGCCAACACACATACTTAAACAGATCATAACACCTATGAGGGATGACAAAGCAGTATTGTTACTCTGGTGTCAAATCTCAGAATCAATCTTTTATTTGCTGTCAAATAAAAGAACAGGTTAAATTCTCCTCCTTCCCATGAAGTAGGGACACCTTCCTTTAAGAAACCTGCTGCATAATTGATCTTTCTCCTTTCTTCCCAAGCTGGAATCTTTTAAAATCTGCCAGCTGGGATCCTTGTCAGCTGTGCCTACTTGTCTTCCCGTGGAAGGTCAGCTACCATTCTAGAACTTTAAAAAGGCCATATGTCCCATTACTAGAAGGATTTTCTTCCACACTCATCATTGTACTGTTGAATCACTTTTCACTGCAATAAAGGAGGGATTATTTAACAGTGATCTGCAATATATTTTCAGTGACATTTATTATAACCCCCTTCTGCTGTAAAAGATCCTGCAACATATGGGTCATGAAGCAGAATCCCTGGATTTATCAGTTCCCTTCAGAATAATTTGCTATAATCCTTATTTCTTTTCTGGGAATAAGGAGAAAAGAATGAGTGAAGTTTCTTTGGCAAAGATAAGTAACCCCATGATGAACTTGTGTTCCCCAAGTCATGAGTGCAAGTGATATTAAATGCAGACTGTTAACAGGAAGATGAATGTAGCAACAAACTATCTTTAGGGACTAGGCACCACTGACAAGCACTGGAATGCCTTACAGTAAATACATCCCTTCTGAATGCATCATCATCAGTAAGTTTATTCCAGGTCTGGATCATATTGCCATAACTCCACAATGGCTTTCAAGAGCTTATAAAACATACCAGCAAATTAAGGCAGTAAATAATAATAAGATAGTCTGCATTTCAGAAACACTTTGATCCTAAAGCTCACAAGGAATCCAGTTATTATCATATTTAGGAATGAAACAATGTTGATTAGCACTAGTAAGTTTTTCCGAATTCCTAATATTGATACCAGCTTCCTTCTGAAAATGTCATTAGGTACATATGTATCTGCATCTTAAGACACCTAAATACCTTTTTATAAAACAATACAAGTACATAGGTGCTCCACTACATTTAAGTTGCCTTATAGGTTTCTGTTTAATAAAAATTTTAAAACTGTATTTTGCAAAGACCATATTGAAATAGCAAACCAAACTCAAATGTAAGCTTTAAGTACTTTGTTCGTACATTTCCTGAAGCTGCCTGATAGAAATAGAAGACATTTTAAATTCCCTCTATAAGATTTTAACTAAATTATTGTACTTTCTAACTTTTCTCTATAAATGCAGAAAACAATGCAAAGAAACATCCCCACAGAGCACTCTATCTTACATCCAGAAGCACCAAAAGTCAGTGTTGCCCCTCGCCTACCGGAAGGAATTGTTCTTCATATTCTGGTCCATATTTTCCATTGTCCTTGACATACTTGTTCCCCTGTCTAGCTCCAGCACTGGAGTGCCTGCCAGCTTTGAAAACCTCAGTGCCCTACCACGTCCTCTGCAACACTGCCATTGCTGGGAGTAGCGCCCATCTCAATTTAACATTATTCATCGATTTAGAGATCTCATGGGCTGTAGCTAGAGTGAATTCCGAATTACTGCTACACTAAAATTCCCTTGGACTGCAGCCTGGATCCACGTCCATGTTCTTGTAACTGAAGATGCCAGCACCACTGTTTAAAACTAAGGCATCATTCTCCACCCTATCAAACTTTCACTGTTGGCAACTAGCCATAGTTGCTTTCTTTAATGTATTCTTTTCTTTATTGCTACTTTACTGAAACTCTTCACCCTGTTTTTTAATCTAGTGCTCCTTAGTTTCTATGGCAGTGTCTTTCAAAACACATTTTCTAATGAAATCTCTTCTCATCTGCAGCCTTTATACAAACTACCATCTTTTTTCCTGGACAAGTCAACACATAGGTGTGAATTCTTGATCAGCCACTGTGCTGAGAGCATTGAAGCTGAATAAAACATGGCTCAAATCAAGACTGTTTTTAAATAGAAATGGATCAAGATGATTAAAGTGGATAAGGAAGATGTGAAAAGCACTGTATTAAGCTGGCCTTTGTTATTTAGTATTTCCTAGGGACCCACGCTGCACATAGCAAGGACTTGCTACTGAGTGCGGAAATGAGCCATGGCAAGTTTTTAATGTGCTTTGTTATGCTTTAATAGTCAAACCCATTAAACTATAAAAATGTAACGATGCTAATAAAAACTTGACACTCCTCACTAAAGACAGGGCTGCTGGAAGCTGCCTCTGCTCCAACACAACCCTGCTGAGCCACTTTACTAGCTCTCTGACTCTCAGCTCTGGGACATGGCGGCACCATGGCTGCTTTCAGCTCCTATGGAAGGAGCCTGACCCATCAAAAACACAAAGTAGCGGCTTAGAGATTTGTTTGACTACAAACTTTTACTGCCTGCTGCAGCCCTTTCCAATTTCAGAACACATTGCTTCATTGCTTCACAGCTGTCTCGCTGAGCAGAACCACGGAGGTTAGGCCTTGATGGAGCCAGGAATCTACTATTCAATCTTTGCTCATCTTACTTTGGCTACTTTGTTAGATCATACCTATTTCTCTTGTGGCACTCTGGAAGATACTAAATGATGGCAACAAAGGTCTAGAATATCTGTTCTAACTAATACAGGCTGTGCTCCATCACCTTAGCTTCAGAATGCCATCATGCCAGGATGAATGAAGAAACTAAATTATTTCTCTGGGTATGGAAGTTTCTTTTTTTTTTTTTTTNTTTTTTTTTTTTTTAGTTTAAATATAAGAAAAACAACAAGCCAATACATGTGGTCTTTTATTTATGTAAAAGTAAGTGCACTATGACTTGGAAATGTATCTTGCATTTATAGCAAAAGCTCGTGAGGGTTTCAGTAGCCCTTAGTTACTCAGAGAGCTCTTTCTACTGTTTCAAATAGCCCTCAAGAAACCTCCATCTCCCAAAATCCCCAGAAGGCGATGTGCTGCCACAGAACTGCAGTTGAATGCTTTATTGAACTCATTTTGAAGTAACCAGGCAAGTCAGATATCCATCTGATGGCAAGGTCTGAAGAAAGTGTCCTTAAGACTATCACTAACAATCAGCAATTATTTATCTAATATTTAAAGCAAGGTACTTAATTTACTTAGGAACTGCTAATAAATTTAGCAGGTTTAAGATCCCTTCTTTACATGCAAGCCGTGGGCATCTTGTTCTGCACTTCAGAATCCTTCTAAAGAATCTCATGATGATAGATCAAGTCAGATGAAGAACTCAAATCAGATTTAACATTTTAATTGATCTGCACAGCTGCTGACATGTTTCTCAAACTAAGATGGTGGAAAGGGCAACAGAAGATACAGATCTTACTGAAGATCTAGAGTTTACTTAGGATTTAATGTGGCTCTGTCAGGCACATTTAGTGTCTACACTTGCCACTGCTACCATCTTATTGTATTAATAAATGCCAAAATAGGAATTTATTTTGCAGATTAACTTCTTTGTGCACAGCTTTGTCAAGTTCACTGCCCAGACTGGTACGTATCACCCCGACACTTTATAAATACAAGGCTAGGTAAGACTCTTTTTTTGCATTTGCAAATGATATGTAGGAAATAGTGCTGGGAAGAACATCAGGTCATCCATTCCATTCTCCTGTCCCGAAGCAGGTTCAGTTCCACCTAATCATTCATCACAGATGTTTGTCCATAAAAATCTCCAGCCTCTAAAAGTACATGTCTCTTCTAGTGCTTCAGGGTCTTTCAGTAAAAAAGGTTCTGTTAGCCTTCTTAGTGACAGGAAACCTAGCAGATTTGACACACCTATTCTGCGCTCCTTCTGCAAACGTTGTATTTATGAGATTGCACAGGCATTCTTTTGAATGTAATAAAACTTGGAATACAGGACCAAAAAATATAAAACCAATACTGAACATTATTAATGCATACAAGTAGTTTCAACCTAGGTTTCTCTTCTAAAAAGTGGTAACTTCAAGTAAAATACCTTGCTCCTTGTTTTTCTTATTTTCTGACATTAGGGATACAATACAAACATTTGCTGGTTTTATGTCTAATGCATTAGGAATATAGAATTTATGCCTAGCTGAGAGTCAGTATGAAAGTTTATTGTAATCCCAAGATGATTACCCATATATCTGAATTTTCCTGTTCTACCATCCCCACCAGGAATGCAGTACAGCTGGCCCAGGGAATTCCTGATAGCTTGCAGAAATTTACTAGTGCTGGTGCATGAAGTGGAGATAGCTGTTCAATGTAGAAATCACTAGCATGTAAAAAAACATGAATGTACAATGCCATATGTGTGCATAAAGGGATTGCCATGCCATTAGACCAGTGACACTTTTAATCCAATACTGACTAACCCATCAGTTACTGATGGCGGATTTTTTAGTATCTGTTTGTTCCTTTTGTTCCACTCATGTTGATAATCTAAAAGTTGGATTAGATAGATAAATAACTTTTCAGAGCAGAAATTTGTTGAGGTCACATGCAATTATACCTCTAAGTACTGAAAAAAAATCTAGTGTTAGCCTCATGATTCTTCTGCTCCATTATTTATCTAGAAGCATTTTTCATTAATTTGCTATAAAGCAATTCCAAGTGAGCCTTATGGAATTTCCGGTATTTCTTCTTTCTGTGGAAAAAAAATCCCTCTGCATAGAGTTTGGGTGAAAGAGCTGGGAAAGTGTTCATATTGTGTGATTCATACAGATCATGGGTATTCTTGAAGTCATAAAATAAATATGCCAAGAATAGGTCTTAGTTTACTTACATCTATGTATGATAAATTGGGGGAGGGGGGGCAGAGGACAATGAAATTTACAGCTGAACATATCAGAGATAAGATGCCACAGGACAACAAGAACTAGTACAATAACTCATTTAGAACCATGTTCCTATTTTTCTCCACTCAAATACTTCAATCCGTTCTGTTTTAACTGGCATCTTCCTAAGAGATAGTTATAGAATGTTAATGAAAAGTTAATGTGGGATTGAAGAACAAAGCTTTTTATTTCAAAGCTTAATTTTTCAATTTACAAGGAACTAGAATTTTGGTGGAGTTTCAACTGATGAGTTCTGTGGTCACCAGTCTGGCATGATTCCTTTCTGAGCAAGCTGAGATTAATCATAGCAAGAATTTAACAACTGACAAGGCCAAATTCATCTTGTGTGCAACTCCGAAGTTAATGTAGTGATGTTACATTTTGACCCACAACTTAGTATAACAGAAAAACAGAAAACATCCCCTTAGTATTCTTTTACAACAAGCAAAATACCCACGTAGACCCAAACTACACAACAGTGATCTGTGGAGTCAGTTTACACACAATGTGTGAATTCTGTTTACTATCAGGGATTCTGTCTATGGAAATCAGAATACAAACTCCACTTCAAGCTCTGGTCACCTTCTGTGTTGGTTGTTGGGGGTTTTAAGCATATTGAATATAATATGGGATGATAATCTGAATGACTCTTTCAAATGAGACAGCTGAGTGGTGAAATCCTCAGGAAAACTAGTGTTCTGCACTCACCCACTCATGCGTATTTCTCCTGGAGAACAGAATAGGATTTACTAAGAAAGAGGTGAGAGATGTTGGTGTCTCCCTTCAAAAATGTTGAATCTAAGAAAATGAGAGACATATGGATCAAGGAAATATGGAAAGGTATATATCTGGAGAAATAAATTCTGCTGAATTGTTGAAATGCCTCAAGAAGAAGGTAAGTGCTTACCCAGAATAAGAAACAAGAAGAGGCTTCATGGATTCAGAATCTAAACAAGTAGAGGCAATAGCTATCATTAGACTAACGAATATGGCTGGAAAATTCAGAAAAACTTCCAGCCTCCCTATGCTAGTTATCTAATACAAACTGTTACCTCTGCCCTCAAATCTTGCCTTGACTCTGACCATCGTGGCCACTATATGACTACCACTGATTCAGACCAATCCACAAAAGGATCCTGTACTCCTAAAAGTGTTCTGATCTACTACAAAAAAAAAAAAAAAAAAATCCAAGGGAGTATGGAATCATGGTCAAAATAACAGGTACATGCATTTATACTTTTGCCTGGAACTACATGTTTCCCATAGAAGTTTAATTTTTATATATATATATGCTTGGAAAGCTGTCAAAATCTTTCCGTTTCTTTGCTTTCTTCTGCCCTGAAGAAGTCACCTTCACATTCAGAACACCTGCTGAGGGAACAAATGCATTAAAATTCTGTATTTTGCAGTATTTGCAGGGTTGAGGGAAGGAATTCAGCAAACATTCAGACAATTACAACAGTAAGTCCACACTCTAATGTCTCTGATGGTGGAACAAAGAGCATGTGCTCCAGAAGATGACAAACAGACCTAGGCAATAAAAAGCTCCTGCATCTCATACAGACTAAGAGAAGCTTAAGCTACAACATAGATTCAGTGTATTTGAGTCAAACACAGATGCTTGATAAGTTTAACAGGGAGGAAATGCCCTAGCATATCTGCCATATTTAGTATTAAATATCTTTTTATTAAGATTAGAACTACAGAATTTTTAGGAACTAAAGTTCTCTAGAAGACCATTTCATTCTTCATCCTACCTCAAGGCAGGATCAGCTCTGCTTAAGCATCTGCAGCATCTTCTGTCCCACAGTCCTTAATATACTCTGAACCTAAACCAACATCCAATTACTCCTTGAAAGAGACATCACTGATCTGAGACAGGCTTTAGTGCATCCACAGTTGCCTTTTTTCATTACTGCAATTTTCAATACTGTCCATTCTGGGAAGAGGAAGAGAACCACTTATTCTTGCATAGCAACCATACTACAGTTCAAAGAAAAAAGAGCTGTATCCAAATTCGCAGGGGAAACAAACCCCAACAAATTTGAAATAAAAATAACATATAAATCTTAAACATTAAAGAGAATATAATTCTTGTTGTGAATTCTCTACCACTTGCAATTAAGAAGGTATGGATCCTTAACACACCTGTTACAGCTCAGGGGAGACCTGTGAGCACAAAGTGTACTTCGCTGGGTCAGGTTCTCCCACTGGCATTATCCAGCAGGCCAGCCAAAGCTATCATAGGGCTGTGAAGGCTACAGATATGCAAGCTGGAAAGACTGAGGCTACCTAACAGAGCTGCTCGCTGGGAAAATGCTACAGTATCATAAGTGATCCCGACTGTCACCCTAAGGACACGACAGAGTCCCATATACAAGAGAACAAAGGGTTAGCCTTGACTTAGGGGCACGCTTGCCACCTACTGGTCAGCAGCTGCCCACCACACTTCTAAAATAACCTCCCCAGTATTTGTCTGGTCTAGTCCACCATGTGCAGAAACATTTCTCTGCTATCAGCACCATATATCCTCCTCTCATCTGCAGCATTACTCAGACCAAGAAAATCCTGGAGAGATCCCAACTCAACTTGCAAGAAGATCTTTGCAAAACCAGCTGTGGTCATAGATGGTTCCCAGCTGCTGCTGCCTTTCCCCCACCCTCTTTTCACAGCTTTCAAATTCCACTTGTAAACAGGGGTCTGAAGATGTGTATTACAGCTGGCCATCTTAGCACCGATGCAGCGTATGGAATGGCATGCTGCAGTCTCACCGAGCCTATCTAACCCATCTCCCATTCCCACTGGTTCTCTTGAAAAGCACTACTGTTTATACCAGCAACTGTTGCTCAGCAGGTATCGATCTTGCCTGTTAAAAGCATAAGGCTGAGCTCTGAGCTTGGATTGAACACTGACCTCAGTCAGAGTCTTTGCTGCCTAGGAAACAAACTAAGTAAAAGGACAGGGAATTCAAAGCCCTATAGGTTGCTGGCTGGAACTTAAAGACTGGTGCCTAGGGCTGCTTGAAATATTTTCTTAAAATTGCCTTTGAACAGGAAATTGGATTTAAACCCCCACCCCCTTTCTTCCCTAAAGCTGTCTACTTTTGCTTCAGCCACAATCTGAGTGCTTTGATTGCCTTGTGCTCTCATTCTCCTGCTTCTCTCTCTCAAGGAGGAAAAGGCTATGTATCCCAGGAAGCGCAGTGGCCAGGCACTTGCGATGCATCCTCTCACAGGAAGGAAACATCTTTCAAAGAATGACAGGAGCTACTGCAGTTCAGGTGACTTCTAAGGCAACATTACCAACCTGGATGAACTGCATTTCCAACAAATACGAGCTACCACTGGAATTTCCACTGGAAAAGTTTGCTCCCCCTTCTTAATGGGAAACAAAATCTAGTCTTTTTTCTTCCTAAGTGACTCTATATGGTGGTGCATGAGTCACTAAAAAGTTGAAAGTGCCTGCTGTAAAAAAAAAAATAGTAAAACATGGTCTCAGTCTCAGGCCAGCGTGTAGTAACATCACAGAATTACCACTTGTGCTAATACCAGCTGATATGTTTGCACTTAGGAACCCATGCATGGGGAAAATCCTCCAGTAGAGGCCGACAGCTTCTGAGTAGCAACAAACTGGGAGATGCTTGTCTGATAATTCTCTACATCATCCTTGTTACAAGCACAAATCGTGGACTTCAAGGTAGAAACACAAATCTCTGGCTCCAAATAGACAGACTTGTCATAAACACATTCTGAAAGCCTTCAAATAATAAAGAATAAATCTGAACTCTCAGTGAGAAAAAACTGGAAAAGCGATAGATACTCATGACATTTTCATTACTGACAGGGATAAGGGATTAATATGCCAATACCTGTTACATGCCAACTGTGTGATTAGAAACATCCAGCCTTGTGAAATCCTGAGGCTGAATAGTGCATATGCTATCCTATGACAGTGAAATTAATGGAATCTCTACCCCACAGAACCACCCCCTTAGAGTGAAATTCATCTTCTCCACATCTCATCTAGCTGACATAGACTTCTTTCATAAACAAAAGAGCAACAGGCACCCCTAGAGCACAGACCATACGAACAGTTTTGGACAGCTACAGCAGACTGGGACAAATTATGCTAAACTGAACCAAGTGTGTGCATCTTGGCTCCTAGATCCTTACTTTCTGTAATTATGCACCATTGACAGTGTGGTAGGATGTGAATAGAGGCAATTCTCCTTCTTAGCAAGATAGACAAAATAAACTTCTGTCACTAAAGATGAAGGATGGGGAGCCCAGCAGGAGGAAAGGCTATTCTTGCCACAAGCTGGAATATGAGGCTGCGTGGGTCCAGAATGGAAATTCATTATGAGAGCTTGTTCTTGAGCTGATGGAATGGACTGGGCCAGTGAGTGCTGCTTCTCAAGAGGCAAGGCTTTTCCTGCCAACAACAGGTACTGCTTGATATGCTCAAACCTTCTCTCAACATTAAGAGCCTTCCAGGGCTCTGGATCAGCTCTGAGCTTGCTTTAATATCCAAACACCATTATGGCTGTTTGTTATCTTTTGGATATTAAGATAATTTCAGTATCATTCAGGAAAAAATGAACAAAATGTAAAAGCCTTTTTTACTGACCATATATCACTCTTGTCACACCATGTGATTTTGGATGGAATGTGAAATGGGTTTTTAGGGTTCTGCCATCAGTTTCTATGAGAACCTGCAGTCCGCTGAATTTCATTCAGTTAATTTCTAATTAATAAATTATATACTTAAGGAATGGTCTTGTATCATTCTAGCTAACTGTGAAGCATTATACATATCAATGTATCGTGCATTTTTGTGAGTAAAAAATGAATGAGCTGTCCTACAATAAGTAGTAACCAGAAATTTGGCTTGAAGCCCAAATTCAGTAATAATTTATGTTTCATTAACTTCCCTGGACTTTTAACCTTCATTATCCCTGCTACTGACTTTATTATTAAAAATAAAGTCAGGCAAAATCATTTTAACATAGAGAGATCTAGCCCTAAAGGGAGTTAATAAGTTATTTTATCATAGAATGAAAAAAATAGATACTACTCCTGGTGCCCTGTATCCCCTCTTACATATTTCCCATGTATTTCCTATATTACATTCTACAACAAAACACAAGCACAGGCCACAATAGTTCCTTTGTACAGATGTCTCTAATTGCATAAAAAAACCTTTTTTATATATATGTAAGCTGTTTCTAAAGGTAGGCAACACTATTTATATCACAATGATTTTAGCAGGTAGCTTAGTTAAAACAAACAAACAAACAAAAAACAGTTTAAAATCTTGAATGCATTGCTTTAATTATAGGGAGACTTTCTCCAAGTTCTGGCTACCAAAGCTTTGACTTGAGCTATTTAAGAAGAAGAAAAAAAAAAAAAAAAGACTCTACTTGGCAAGAGCTTTAATTAGCAGAAATTTCCACGCTAGGAATATTATTCTGCATGAGCAGAAATTGCATAGCTCTTGCCTCTAGATGCCTTAGAGATGCCATTGATTGGCCATATTCAGAACAGGGGAATTATGTGACCCAGTGCTAATTTGAATTCCTTTACCAAACACATTTTTATTTCATCATCTCAGCTGCATAAAAGAGTCAAAGTACCAGAGCTTTAAAGAATTTGAATTCCTGCTGTTCTGCAATAAAATAAGGCAAGAAATATTAGCCATCCCTGGTTGATTCTTTAATTCTTTCCCAACAATGTCAAAGTATCAGTGTCCTACAGGTTTTAGTGCAGGTTAAAGACTGATACAAAGTGTATGCCTCAATAGGAGTTTGGAGTGAGTTAAGGGGAGAGAGAACATTTTAATGGGACATTGGTCCAAAATAGCCCAGCTTGTTCCTACCTCCTGCTGCCTCTTCCTCCTTTTCACAGGACCTTGATTGTATAGAAACAGTACAGACAAAAACGACAAACAACAAAAGGTTCGCTCACACCCCCAGTGGAGGTCATGAGTATGCTACCATGGAGAAAAAAAAAAAAAAAAGGAAAAAAAAAAAGCATCAAATGATGGTTTGGCTTATTTATAAGCAAAGATTAATTAATAGGAAGTTTGATACTTTAGCAATGTACATTTGGGCAAATTTGTATTTGCAAATTGTTCATTTCATATATTCAAGGGGTGCAAAGCAATGTGGCCTGGTGCTAATTTTAAAAATGAATCAAACCTTTATTTGCCATGATCCAAAAACTACAAACTTGTGGTTCAGAGGCTTTCAATAGTATCTGCTTGGATTTGACACTCCAAGGTTAAAAAATCACAAAAGAGTTGTGTTATACACAGCAACAGTAGCTTTTTCCAACCATTTTTCAATTATTGCATTGTATACTCTCCAAGAAAAGTAACTGTCTTGGCTACTGGAGGACAAGCTTTTAAAAAGGAGGTAGAATGAACAAATTCCCTTAAAATATACCACTCTCCTTATGGATTGTCTTTAAAACTGCTATTCATTATAGCAGCATTTATACCCGCTGGGTGACTATAAACTATGATTCAGAACTACCTGTGTCACATGATGAATAAGCGCAACATGCACCATTCACTTTTAAATCAACCCCCTCCGACCTAAGCCATCTAAATCCTTCAGAAATTCACGCCAGTATTCTCTTCCTTCAGATCACACATAGAAATAGCCCAATGACGAACGTTTACCCATGCACAGCCCCTTTAACCCCTACTATTTAAGTATCTGCTTGGAATTATCAGTGACCCTTGTTGCACTCCTGGCTAGTTCACACTGGGTCTTCCAGAGTGGGCCCACCGGGGACTTCTCTTTTCTCAGGGATCCTTGAATCAAATATTATTTACAGCGCTGCCCTTCCGAGACAGCACTATCAGCTCTGCCTATCGAAACAGAACACACCTTTCCACTTCTCTCTGCACGTACGTGTGCCCCCAACCCTTCTCATGCTGTCCCTCCCGTCCTTTCCCGTTGCCTGCCTGGCCGCTTGTTACCTATTTGCTTCTATCTTTTAGAAATTATTTTTAAGCCCCTCCCGCCCCCGTCGCTGGCTCAGGCAGCCAAGGTGCCGTCCTGCCGCAGCGCCCGCTGCCACAGCGGCGGCGGTGACATGTGTCTCCAATCAGCGGCTGTGCGCTAATTAATGTTGAGCCTTTCCCCGCTACGCTTTAAAGAGCGGGGAAGCCCCACGTTGGAGGAATGCAGCGTGCCGTGTCCCCCTGCGCACACGGACCCCT
>VWZZ01004451.1:234219-304792 GCA_013399095.1 Psophia crepitans | reverse complement strand
AACCAAAAAAAAAAACCCACCATGAATCACACCAACTTTTCACAATGACAGACTGTGAAGGCATAATCTTTTGATTCTAGGATTATATTTTAACACTCTGAGAGGGGTTTCTACTGTTTAAATAAACATGTCATAAACAGTTAGGGTAAAATTGCTCATCCTCCTTGAGAAGAGGGTAGAGATGTAACCCGAGCACAAATTGTCCAACCAGCTAGAAAGAAGTTATATTAAACGGAGTTTGAATTTTAAGAGTCAGCTCCTATTCAACAGTAGTTGTCACTAACTTGAAGGAGATCAAAACACAAGTCTTAGAAATCAAGTAGGTTTCACAGTGCTTTAACAAAGCTCCTACATGATGTATACTGGAAAGGAGGACTGTCCATAAGAGTAACATCCCCCAAAATGTGTTGCACTGCTTACTTCCAGCCTCCTTGTGAAATGTCTCTGGAGCGCTATTTATAGATGATGAACTTCATATGCTGTGCCCACAGAATTAGCACCCACAGATCTTTCAGGAATCTTTGCAGTCAGCTTTAGATTAGACCATCTTTAATATTAATTGTAAACCTGGTTTTCAGCTAAAATGCTGAATAAGGTACTGTTCCAAGCTCTGCCATGGACAAATTTTATAGCTTCTCTGAGCTTGACTTTTTTTATAAATGAAATAGAAGCAAGGATTGCTTTTCTTCCCTGCCTTGAATGAAAGGCAGTCTGAAACTGAAAATCTCTGGGAAGAGATAAATCCCTCATGTATACAAAAGGGGTGCAATGTGTTGCACACTCCCAATGTTATTGTAATGTTGCTATTAAATATTGTTGGGGTTTTTCCCGACTCTTATTCACCACAGTTTTAAATTGAAGTGACCAGCTCACTATACCAACTGATTTGAAGTGGATAAATGCAAAGCAAAATTTGTTAATCCACTTATATATAAATGAGGGTTTGACTACCATTTTTGGTCTCAGAAATTTATCCGTTTTCCTTACTTTCTTGCAGAATTCTTGGCCCAGAAAACCTTGTACTGCTTCAATCTGACATCCATGCAGGATTCAGAGATGATCCTTGCTGCCACTTTTCACTTCTATGCTGAAAAACGCCCTCGGCACCGGGAAGTGTTTTGTAAGCGGTCCAAGAACTCATCCTGCCGCCTCCTTCACCTGCCCCCGATTCTGCAGCTCAACCTCATTTTCCAAAGCATTCATCAGAATTCTGCCTATGGGCTAGTGAAAGGGAACATCACTGTGTCTCTTCAAAGGCGAGGGGCTTGGCATGCCAAGGACATTTCACATATCATACAAGAATCAAAACGGGCAGGAGAGCTCATTCTCTGTGCTGAGCTAAATTCTGGGGAGAAACACCACGGCTTCCCTGAACAGGTCACCAGTCATTTACCTTACATACTAGTTTATGCCAATGATCTTGCAATCTCTGAACCTAACAGTGTGGCAGTCACCCTACAGCGTTATGACCCATTCCCTTCCAATGATGGAGACCCAAATCTATCCCCCAACGCTTCTACTGACACACGAGTGAGGAGGGATACGTACCTCTCTAGCTCTATTCAGAACAATGAGTTGCCAGAAGTAGATTATAACAACAATAAGTACAACAAACACGACATATGGGAGAATGCCTACAAGTCCTTGAAACCAAAAGTATCACGCAAAGATCGAAGGAGAAAAGGACAAGAAAATACAGAAAGACTTATAAAGTCTCAGGTGCTAAATTTCGATGAGAAAACAATGAAGAAAGCAAGGCGGAAACAATGGAATGAGCCAAGGATTTGTTCAAGAAGATACATGAAAGTTGACTTTGCTGATATTGGCTGGAATGAATGGATCATATCTCCCAAATCATTTGATGCCTACTACTGTGCAGGGGCATGTGAATTTCCAATGCCCAAGGTAGTATGCCGTTTCATTCTTGTTATCTTGCAAACAGTAGATCTACTGTTCTGCCTATCCAACTACTTTGTTAGTTAGATTTTCCTTTAGATTTTTACCTTTTTCACAGTGTTCTCTTGCCTTGTTCAGGCTAAATAATTTTAGCTATAGCATTTTCATCAACTTATTCATAAGAGTGCCAAAAGATTCCAAAAGATTTAAATGTAATCTGAAGAATAAGAAAAATATCTCTGGTTTATCTTACAATTTCTCATCTTATATCTTGAAACCATATCATAAAGACTTACGCAGCTTATTAAAATATGGTTACACACTGAATCATCAAACTGTTCTGTTGTGGTAGCAGAAGTATAAAGTATTATATGCTAAAAATAAAACAAGGTACTGTATAAGAGTATTTCTGAATTCCACTGGTAATACCTTAGGAGAAAAATGCAGAGTAGTGATACTGAGGTATTTTTAACTTTAAGAAACTGCTTGTCACTTTGAAAATAAGAATGCTGGTTAAGCTTTTTCAATTTACCAAATTCTTAAAATTAAGATAATCCTGCAGGAACAAAACAGTTAATTACCTTTATATGGCTGGAAATACCAAATAGCTGTCTGTAACACTCTAAAGCTAGCGTACTGAATTCCTTCCACAGAAGCAGTGTGAAACTTGCTAATAAAGAGGCAAACATGAACTCATGCTCCAGTGGAGTTTCAATTTGGCCCACTCTCACTCACTTGCTCTATGGCAAGAAGCAGAAATTTTGGCAGTCCTACATAGCATAGGAATTATGGGCATTTTATAGTACTACCAAGTCATGGGCAAAGGGAGGATTTGAAGCACTGCTTAACCTGCGTGTTTAGAAACTGTAATTATTTCTAATAATTCTACCTACAAATGGGCTGATTATTTATTCTACTGTTATTTTTGCATGTGGTCACTTGGCACATAAAAAATGGATAGTGTTTTACAGCAGACAATTTCAAAACTCCAAGAGAGAAATCTGCCCTACTTTACATACAGGGAGATTGTATGTTTGTGTAGATATGTAGGCTAATTTAAGGCCAGGAACAGTCAAAATCCAGAGTAGGGTGTACAAATCCGACCATGTATTCTTGTGTAGCTGGCCGATGCCAAACCATGTATACATAAATCAATACATGGTCTGGTAAAAATTAAAGCTTGCACTGGCTGATGTACAACTTCAATTTTTGTTGTAGTATAAAGAGATCATGCAACACAATCACCATTTAACTTATACAAAACATAGTCTGGGAATATGGATCCTCTGCCACAGACCCACAGCCTAATGCACCATGCATACATACCAAAGCAAGCCAAGAAGAAAATAAAGGTACATTTAACATATCTGGCTTCTTGTGAGCAAAACAGAACCAAAAGTGACTGGATCCATTTCTAGATGGAATAGTTAAATAAGCTAATAAGCTTATATTGATGGCATTTTTAATGTCTTATCCAGAAATATTACTTGCTATATGCTAAAGATTCCCTTGTAAATAGAAAAAAAACTTACTTTAGTTCTCACTTTTATACTTATTTTCTAGATAAATTAATGTGGCCACACTAGCATCTTGGTGCCAAAAAAAGAAAACAAACAAACTAATTCACAGATACATAGATCTGAGGATTTTTAGTTTGACATACTCTTTTATTGGATTTGATTTGAAAGAGGTCTACTTTTTGTTAGCTCTCTGTTTTTAAGAGGGGAAAAAATAGAAGCAAATTCATAGCTGTAACTTTTTTAAATGACTGTTTCCAAATGAACAGACATAACTAGGATATCAGCATGAATGAAGCTTCAGGTCAGAGCATAATAATTGCTAAATATTATGGAGGGAGAAATAGCTTTTGCTCTTGCATATATACCCTAAGTCAGGAAAGCATGCATATGATCTTGGCACTCCTGTTTCAAAGGCCAGATTAAGGTTATTCATGAAGGTTTGGTCTATACAGTCAATCTGTGATGGACAACAGGACAGCAACTTATTTCCAAGGTGCTCTTTTAGAATCGTGGAGATAGAATTCTACTTCTATGATATTTTTTTTAAGTATAGGTACATCACTCTGCACATCTACTTTAATAACTGCAATTCTTGATCTAGATACAAAAGAGCTCTGGCACAAATCTTGTCGTAGCAACTTCACCAACCTTACTGCTGAAGTTCTTATTCCCTGTACTGTGAGGGGGAAGACTAGCTTATATGGTTAGTAATGGCTGGCTGCCCTGCTACATTTGCCAAATAAATGCTAGTCCTACATGTGGTAGAAGTAGGTGGGAACATACCCTTTCCCTGTTCTACAGTAATTAGAAATCTCTCGATTTCATCCTTGTAAGTGTATCAGTTCATGAGTTTCATGTTGAGAGTTGAATTTAAACCTGAAAACAAAACTTTCATGAAGCTAGTGAGTACTGCTTATTAAGTTGGGAGGAAGGGGGGTGTTGAGGTGCAAATTCATGATAAAATAGACTTTAAAAGTATTGTAAGCCAGGCAGAAGGGGAGAGTCTGAAGTATTTCAAACCTGCTGTTCAATTGCTTTTCACCTACATCACCATCCTTATATTTTCTGAGGCTTAAAGTATTTTTAAGCTAGAATTGTCTTAGAAGTTAAGTAAGTGAAGAACCTGGCCTGCTGTATATAACTTCATAGCCAGGATTTAAAACATTAGCACTTCCTCAGTGCCATCACTACTGGGCATTCAGCTCATTATTTCAAGCTCTCCACTTTAGTATATCAGTACAAAGGCTAATATGAAACCTAGCCCAACTTTAACACTCGTGCCAGGTTTCCAGAAGGGCTGGAAAATTTATATCCTGGCTGGATGTGGCATGGGTGTGCTGTCTGGCTCTGCTGTGGAGGTAGGGTTCAGGCAGCCAGATTCTGTACAGAGTAATAGACCATAATAAGAATTTTTCTCTATGAACGTTTTTGTGCATAGTGTATACACTTCTAGGCATTAGAAACACAATTAGTGCTGTTGTCTTGGTAGACAACTGGTCGCACTAGACTTTGCTCGCATCTATTTGTTCCTTGCAGATATTAGCGACTGCACAGCTGGAGGAGATCCTAGTAGGGTCTTGTGCAGGTTCATACCCAGGAATCCTGTAAGTCAGTAACTGGCACTGAGGGCAATGATGGCTATCCACTGCATGGGGTCAATAAATTCTGTTTCAGTAGCACATTAGGATCTGTGACTGTTTCAAATAACAATATGAAATAATAAAGGTGCTAGGAATGCTGCAGGAGGTTTTTCATAAAGGTTAAAGTAAGGACATGATTCCAGAAACTCTATTTCTTTGAATTTCTGAACTCTGTAGTTGCTTAAACACATGAAAGCTACTTCTGTCTCTCTTGCTGTCCAGACTTGCTGACATGGTCAATGTGGGTAGAAGCTTACTTCTACTTTACATAGCAGTTGTGAGACTAATTCACTGCCACTTGTTTGGGGACAGCTTTGAAATCTAAAGATGAACGGTGGCATGAGAAAGCAAGCTGTTGCTAATTATGACAACATATACTAATTACAGAAAGGCACTTTCCAGGATTGGTCACTTGTTGGGAATTAGCTATAGAGATGCTGTCTTGAAGCTCCAAAGGATCAAGGATGGATTTCATAGTTTCTCCTTGTAATGGCTCAAATGAAATCACTTTAGTTAAGGAACACCTGAATCTGATTTGCTTAATCTGAACATCTTTGGATCTGATTTTCTAATATGTTACACCTAAAGTAAATGTATCAAAACTGAATTATCCTAAAAAATAGCTCCTTTGTTACACCCATGCACTACGTAACTTTTCGTGTTGAAATTAAAAATCAGGTTTTACATGTACTCAATTATTTGAAAACTAGAGAAGACATAGCAGACATTAATCTGCTTCTGTGTGGAAGTGCACAAAGTCCCTATTTGCTGTCACACAGATGTCATTTTCCACCTGATATACAACTATGTACCAATGTGCAACCTACACCAGACCCATGCAGAAAACTCATGAAATTGTAGTAAAAAGCCTGATATGACTAACACAGTTTAACTGTTGTTACTGTACTAATTTGCTGGAACAGTATTCAAGCATGACAACTGAACAGGAGTCACTGAAGCTTCAGCCTCAGTGGTGGGTTGCACGCTATGCTATTGCCTCATGTAACGGGAGCACATGCATTCCATGCTGTGCAGAGGCAATGTCAAAGAAAGGCTGTCACTTTGCCACCAGTAAACCTGTGCTTGACTGTATGGACCTCAAGCAACAGAAGTGATGGAAACTGTTTAGTACTATTCAGTTGCTCAGTATACATAGCTTGTGAATAAAGGCTAAAAAAACCAAAAAGACACACTTAACTACTGAACAGTATACTATTTACATATCTTAACTTTTTCCTTTTCTTATTCTCAGTGCTGTCATTCCTAATGGCTGCCTCCTATTCCTAAATATTTTTCCTTGTCTTGTTTACTGCATCCAAAAATCAATAGTAGAAATAAGATTGTGGCTCTGTACCCCGGAAGAGTATATAGATGTAAAGCTGCTGTGAAACCTCACATCATACTTCTCCTGGCCCCCCCGCCACCCTTTTGTTTTCTTCTTCTGCCTTGAGGCTGGCTCGGGGGGCTGGGGAAGCCTGGTGAGGAAAGCAGGGGGAAGCAGGCAGACTACAGATACTGCGTACTTGTTTGTCACAGGGTTGTGATCAGACAGGCTCTGTCAGGTTGTTTGACTATTCTATAGTAACTCCCCCTTCTGGACACTACTTCCAGAGCACTCAGCTTTTTTAAAAGAGAGCAAGTACTCCAGGAAAATGTAATTAATTCCAGGTTAGTGTACATGAGGAGAAATACTACTGGGACATAGAGACAGTTATTTTGGAAATAATTACAGTAGCCAGTTTTTCAAGTCAGACAAGAGGTTAAGAAAACAAAAGAAAACATCTTATGGCTGAGAAGCGTGCCCCACATTAGCCTTTTTCTCCTGCATGCCTGCCTCCAGTATCTGGTAGGTGCAGTCAAGGACATTCTTTCTTCAGGCTACTGACTGCTGGCTGTGCCACCAGTGCCCTCCTCTGGTACTTATGAAGGCAGCATAAGGAACACAAAATATCAGTTGGATACACCCTGTGCAGGAAAGCTGAAAGTGTGAGGGATTGACTATACTGCATGGCCCTGTGACTCAATCACAAATATTATGAAAAAAACACAATGTTGTCATTTTCCAAGTCCGTCTGGGAAAGTGGCTGCTCAGAAATGAAGCCATGACTATTTCCTTCTCTGTTCCAGATTGTCCGGCCATCAAATCATGCTACAATCCAGAGCATCGTAAAAGCAGTGGGAATCATTCCTGGAATCCCAGAACCCTGCTGCGTTCCTGACAAAATGAGCTCGCTCAGTGTCCTGTTCTTAGATGAGAACAAAAACGTTGTTTTAAAGGTATATCCCAATATGTCAGTTGAAACTTGTGCCTGCCGATAAGTTCATGCAAACCCATCACTGATGAGACGAGATCTACGCATCCTGCCTGACTACACTGGGAAAGTTGTGAATGGGAAATGAGTCCACTTGTGTTGATGAATGAATGCAAGTCTACAATTCCTCTACAGAAAGCATGTGGAGAGACTAAACTGATACACGTGTTCATCTGGAAGGATATGTCTTGCTATCATCATTTGTCTTTTATACTCATCTTCCAGGAATTCAATACTTTTACAAATATCTTCCTAACCCACCTAGCCAAGACACCTGGTGTTTAGTGAGAAATTTAAGTGTAAAGTTTTCCATAATCAAAGGACTAAAATATGTTTTTATATGCTATTTTTCTGACTATTTTATCTCTTCAGTTAACCAAGAAGATGGGAAGTGAACTTGTAAAGGCAGGCTTATTTTAGAATATCACTTTTGTACACGAATCAAAACTTTTTGCCTAAAACACTCATACTTTTAATCTGCATATTTATACTGAAAAATGCTGTAATAAAGGGCTTAAAATGTATATTTTCTTCAGGATGCAAGTATAGTGCACTGCATAAGCTTTCACATAAACAGTATGTTAATATAGCCATTTTTGGTTACCCTTCCATAATATATAATTTGTTCTACAAAAGACATATGTAATACCCCACACTTTTGGTTTGCTGGATAATTTCAGGTTGTTAAACATGTTGTCTGAGTAACACATACTATATAGTAATATGTTGAAATACTAAAAATTAAATAACCAAGATTTATATTTTTGTAAATTATACTTTATATCCTCTAGATTGTTACATGCTTTTAACAAAAGCTAATAAATTAAAGGTACAGTAGTATCTAAAAATAGTTGAACTGTCTTTCTATAAATGCACTCTGTTACATTCTGTTAATTAGATGGAAACATGTAAATACATGTTAAGCTTGTCATATTGCACCTCAATAGATTAAAGACAGAAGAGAATACAATGATCATCTAGACTGACCTCCTGCATAGCACAGATCAAAGAACGTTGCCCAGTAGTTTCTGCACCCTGCATTATGGAACTTCTGTCTTGAGCTTGGCAATATCTTTGAAAAACATGCATAAATTTGGCTTTAAAGATTTCATGTGATAGATTATCTCTACTGGACTACAAATAGTTGTTCCAAAAGTTAGAGCTCTTTGTTCAAATGTAGTGGCTTAATCCTCGTCTGAATTTGTTGAGCTTTAGCAATTCGCTGGATCTTACTGTAACCTATTTTATTAGATCCCTTTCATCTATTATCCAAAATGCTTTCACTGTGTACTTTTATTGTATAGAGTAGAGTCAAATTACATTTTGGCCAAGATTTAAATAGGTTCTTGGCTTTCTTATTCTAAGCCTCAGAACGATTTCTCACAGCTCTTTTCTGAACTCTTTCCAGAACTTTCATTAACTTTCTTTTCCAACAATCAACATCAAAATTTCTTTACATAAATAAAGTTTCTGTGTCCCTCTAACTCTCATACAATCCTCTGTTGATACATTCATGGTAGCCCTTGTAACTGCAGCACTCCTCTAAGCTTATGTTCCATCATTGTGCCTGTCAATCCTCTTTCCCAGTGTCCCTGCATGCCAGGAGACACTTGTCACATATTCCATTTTCACCCACCTGCTATACAATAGCATAGGCAGAGCAGAAGCGGAACAAACTTTTGAAGTCTGTGAGGCAGCACAGAATGCAAAGATACAGAGTGTTTCCTCCTCAAGACACATTCTAATCTTCTGCACTATTACATAAAACTCCCATTAAGAGTTGTATATTTAGGGGAAGGATACTGTACACACTATCTTCTGATGAAGGCTCCTACCCCGTTAAGGTGTTAGGTAACTTCTGTCACCAATATCCCATGCTCACATGGTGCAGATTGCCAGACAATAGAGGTGTATGAATGTGATACTTCCTGCTAACCTACATAGGTAAAGATCTCCCGTAAAAATGCAGGGATTTATGTTTTTATAAATCATTAGAAACTCAACTACAATTGATAAAGTAATGCTAATGCATAAATAAAAATTAAAAAGTTCTCAGAAAATGCTACTGCTATGCTCATTAGGATACCTATAAAAGGCTGAAAGGTTTAGTCTGCATTTAAAGGGGGTTTGGCATTGGTATTTAGCATGGGCAAAACTAAATTATACCTGTAAGTGGCATAGCTGTCACAGCAAACCCTTACTACACAAGCAATACAATTCTTTTATTAGTAAAGTTTATTTCCTTTGGAGTTTAGCTGTACAAATTAATTCTCTAATGTGAACAAAGTCTTGAACCTCTATTTGTTTAGAAGTGGCTACCACTTTCTGGGTCTTTGTTATTTGGGTGTCTAACCTTTCTCTAGAAAAGGAAACTTGGCATTTTAAATGGCACAAATGCAGTCAGCTGAGTTGGAAGACACTGATAACTTTAATCTCTTGGGTCCAACAGATCTTTTGATTTCTACAAAAATCCTGTAAACCATTCCACTCAATGTTTAAGTTTCTAGAGAAAGTTATTACTGACAAACACTTAAAATAACTGGTGAAGATAATTCCACTAACTAATCCTGAAAGAACTGAGGATTTATTAATATGGGAGGATTAAAGACAGATGAAACAGGAAAACAGCTGATACTAGCCAGCAAAGTGTTAAGGACATTATTTTTTTTTCCTAAGACAAATCCAATATCATTCTTTGAGGCAAGTTTCATTGCTAGAAGTAACAGCAACATATACAATATACCTAGCTTTTTATGGAGTATTTCAATTCACTTGCACAAGGCTGCATAATTAAAATAAACCACTGGACAATATTAATATATTTGTGTATCACATGAATTAACAACTGTCTCACTGCCAAACCTCAAAGAGCAGCTTTCAAAAGGAATTGCCACTGAAGGAAACTGTTCATTGTAAAGTTTCTGCAGAGCTGACACTTGGTCTGACACTGTCTGACATCTTTATATATGAACTAGAAGTCTGTATATAACAAATCCCACAATATTTGCAGAAGACAGTGTTTGGGAGAGAGGTATTTATATAGATCACTTGATCTAGCTGCACTTCATGTTATCAGAATTCATTTTAAAGTAGACGGATGGTACCTAGGCACAAGGAGTGGAGGCTCCTCCTAATGAGTAAAAGACTGCATCCTGTAAAGCCATAACTCTTAAATCAGTTTTGGTGGATATCAGGGACTTATGGCACAGTATGAGCATCCAGAGTGATGCTATCTAAAGAGAACTAATGAAAGCTTTGAAAAGCTACTGGAGTAGTGAACCACATAAGGAAAGGAGATTTTATTTCTGCATGTGGCACTGATCGACTGCCACTAGAAAACTATGTATAGCCCCAGGGTTCACCTTTTCAAAAAGACATTCACAATTTGAAAGAGACACAAAAAAGAAACAAAAACAGTTAGAGAAAATGTCTTATAACATATGACTAAAAGGCACAATCTGTTTATTTTATCAGAAACCAAACCAAGACGTAACTTGATTACACCGTACAAGTACTTTGACTGACAAAAAAAGCCAGTGCTATGGGGCTCCTTGTCAGCCAGAAAGTTACAAGAACTCCTGTCTAGAAGATGAAGCCAGGCATAATGAAATAATAAATGAATTTTTAAGTGTGACACTCTTTTAGAGTAAGTACTACAAATATTGAAGAAATCTTTGATTCTTTGATATCTTCAGATAAGTTGTGGAGACCCTTAAAAAGTTATGGTTTAGCCAAACACAAGTATTTGAGCTCTGCACACAGGTAGGAAACACAAAGGCCTTGACTAAAACATAACAGTCTTGCTATGCAGGAGACCAGGACTTTACATCATAGGATCATAATTAACCGGAATCTTGGATCCCAGTTGTCACTTGAACTGACAGATAAGTGAGTATTTGAGAAGTCTGGGATCACTTTAAACGCTATGGATGCCCTGCTAGAAAACTGGAGGAGAATGGCCAGAAAGGACAAAATCCTGTCCACATCTTTGCAATGAGATTTTTTTTAATATAAAACTCTTAATACTATTCAGACTTTATGGTACATGTACAGTATGAACTGAGTTATGCTTAGAAAAAATGATACATTAATAATACAGATAAAATACTTATGTATTAAACCATAACACATTCACTAAGATAAATAGCAAGTGATATTTTGGTCTATAGATAAAATAGGTTTCTACTGTATCATGAGAAATTCTATCATCAGTCTTGTATTTTTGCCTTGGCCCATTCTTCTCATGGATAACAGTATCTTCATCAATAATCTTCTGTATCTTCACGGAGACCTGTTACTTCCCATGTGGCCTTAGAAGGCCTAATTCTCTCTTTATTTTGAGGTCACTGAAATAATGACTGGTTGCTCTTGGACTGAACTGACCATCAAGAATCTAAGAAATGTATTACATAAGATACTATAAAACCAAGACTAAATTCCCATACACAAAAAAAACCAAACCGAAAATGGACAAGCCTGCAAACAACATGAGGCAAACTTGACACAAACCAGATATTTCACTGTGTACAAACAATAGCTCTTGGCTGATAAACGGAAAGAAGTTTTAAGGTTGTTTGTATTGTCATGAGATCATGTCTTGCAGAATCACAGGTCTCCATCAAACAATCGGGGATTTTCTGATGGCATGTGAAGGGACTGTAATAAAGATTTGTGAGATGTTATTTACTAGCAGCTAATAAAGTAATTTTGTTCTAGATCTGTATTTTCTAGTCTTGATGAAAACAGTGTAATTCTCTACGTCCCTAAAAAAGCTTCTCTCTGTGTTGGCGAGGAAATGATAGAAGAGTGTAATTAAGCAATGATGACCCTAAAGTGAAATGTGGATTCTTTACAATATACAATGTCCTTCCCACCAGCCACATGTGTTTGTCAGATGTTTATAGAATCTTCATTAACTAAGAGCTTTGCTAGATAACAGAAGCTGAAGCATGGCATCAATGACTCTGATAAGGGCAAGTGTACAACCAATCTGCTTGACAACTGACAAGAGGCTGGGGTTTGAAGCAGACTGCAAAAAGAACACAAGAAAGTGATTTGCAAAGGGCATTCTAGTTGTTTGCCTTCCATCTCGTTTCCTCTGTCTCTAATGAAACAAGATTTTTAATCAGCTAAAATATCCTTGTCTTCTTGTCTCGCCATCAGAAAGTAAATATAGAAGAAATGCATTATTTTGGAATATTAGCTGCACTGTCTGTTTTCAACATCATTGCCTGTTTGACAAGAGGCAAGCCTTTGGAAGACTGGGACAAATTGTCAGCAGTGGGAAAGTCTGATGCACACTTTCATGATCCTGGGGAAGTGGAAGATGAGACTCATTTTGACTTTAAATCTTTCCTGGACAATATGAAGATGGATTTACTAAGGAGTTTGAATTTGTCAAGAGTCCCCTCACAAGTGAAGACCAAAGAAGAGCCACCACAATTCATGATTGATTTGTACAATAGATATGCTGCAGATAAGTCCTCCATCCCTGCATCCAATATTGTAAGAAGCTTCAGTACTGAAGGTAGGAGAAGTCCTAAATACGTGAACTAGAATTTTTAAAGAAGTACATGGACAGTAGGTACTCAGATTCTTTTGAAATTCAGAAGAAACTGAGTGCCTAACTTCCACAGATTCTTTAGAAAAAAAGAACAAACAGATTTGGCTTGTAGTCTTGCTCTGTAGTTTCTTTCAATCTTTAAAAAAATACAATAATCTTTAGTGTTCCTCTGATATTTTTACTGTACAATATTCTCTTTTTGAACACATCAGCTAAGATGATGCACTGAATAACAGAGTTTACATGAATCATCAAAGCCAGAGGTTTGGGACTGAGTTTTAATGTTAGAATGCAAACTTTGATCACCTGTAATTGGGACATCCATGCCAGAGTGCTCTTCTTTCAGGTGGACTCTTCTCGTACTTAAAAACCACAGCAGCCAACTGAGAGATGTGTCTCTGGATCCAAGCAAGGAACAGCAATGCTCCTCCAAAATTCTGGTTTAGATGGAAAGATTTGTATGGAAATGGGTAGTCAAGCTTGCCTCAAAAAAAAAAAAAAATCTAGATCCCTGTCTGTGTATAACATTACGTAGACTTTTAAAAGCTCCATCAAAAGAAGCAGTAAAAAAGTTAGAAGTAAATGCGATCCTTGTGACAGGAAGATTCGAAGCTTCCGTTTATATGAAAAACAGCACCACAGAGAACTCCAAATTCCCAAACTAGTGCCCCTAGTCTTCAAATGGAAAGAAACCTTAACAGTATGAGCTTCCATATCTAATTCTGTCAGACTGCTTTAGTGGGCAAACACCGTGAAGAAGTGGCAACATTAGCCAATTAAAATTGCCCTAAAACCCAGTCATGATTGAATAATTATCTTACATTGACCATCAAATAGACATCAGACAGCAATGCGTAACACTACCAATCTGATCTTCCAGCCAAATATCTGCCCCTCCCAAGGCAGAGTTGCTGATACTGCACAAACCCACACAAGCTCAGTGAGTCCAGCTGGGAGCAGACTGGGATCTGGGCATGAAAGGCACTTTCTCACCAAGTGCCAATTGAGACAGATGCTGAAGCTTCAGTTCAGGATTTTCATAAACTTTTTAATATCCCCAAACTCCCAGTAACCCAAGCTGCTTTCAAAGTTATTTGCAGAGAACAACAAAAGCCTCATCACAGCTAGTTCTTCAAGACATTTACATATGTAGTATACTTCTCTGTATTGGGAGGGCAGTTCATCCCGTTGCGTGATGATAAGAGTAGGAAATTCACAAGGTTTTTTAGGAATTCTTTGTGTAAAAATCTGTTTAGGAAATTGATGAATCTCCCCAGATGCCGTATTTATATACTTAATACTGACCAGCATCATCCACAGCTTGTTCTAGACAGACTCTCTACAATTCCCTCCACCCACTCACCTGACCATGCAATCTTGGTGAAAATACTACCAACACCAGGGACCTCCATTTCCACTTTTCACTCCCTGTCCTTGAAACTTTGCCAGAAGATGGTATTTTTTATTTTATTTTTTTTATTGCTGGGTAGCCATGTTCTTATTTCACCCCCAAAATACACCCTGAGTCTTTTAAAAGCAAGTCAGAAGCACTGTAACCACGTGTTCTAATTTCCTATTGCAGATGTTGTTTCTTTAGCTTCACCAGAAGAAAATCAATTTCAGAAACACATCTTGCTCTTCAACATCTCTATTCCACACTATGAGGAAATCACCAGAGCTGAACTGAGAATTTATATCTCCTGTCACAGGGAAGTTGGATCACTCTCTAGGCTGGAAGGCAACATGTTCATTTATGATGTTCTAGATGGCGACCACTGGGAAAACCCAGAAAGTAGGAAATCTTTCCTTGTTTCCCACAATATCCAGGAATGTGGTTGGGAGATCTTTGAAGTGTCCAGAGCTGTGAAAAGATGGGTCAGGGCAGACAAGCTGAAGACTAAAAATAAGCTAGAGGTTGTTATAGAGAGTAAGACTCTGTGTGGTTTCACTTGTGGGAAGCTGGACATCAGTGGTACCCCTGACACTAAAAATCTGCCCCTGATAATAGTGTTCTCCAATGACCACAGCAATGGGACAAAAGAGACCAAAGTGGAGCTCCGGGAGATGATTGTTCATGAACAAGAAAGTGTACTAAAGAAATTAGGAAAGAACAACACTTCATCTGAAGAAGAACAGGGAGAGGAAAAGACCATCACTGGGCCCCACAAGCATTCCTCCAGAAGCAAGAGAAGCATCGGAGTCAACCACTGCCGGAGAACTTCCCTCCACGTGAACTTTGAAGAGATTGGCTGGGATTCCTGGATCATTGCACCAAAAGATTATGAGGCTTTTGAGTGTAAAGGAGGTTGTTTCTTCCCTCTGACAGATAACGTTACCCCAACAAAACATGCTATTGTCCAAACTCTGGTGCATCTCCAAAACCCAAAGAAAGCTTCCAAGGCTTGTTGTGTTCCAACCAAATTGGATTCAATCTCCATTCTTTATAAGGATGATGCTGGTGTGCCCACTTTGATATATAACTACGAAGGGATGAAAGTGGCAGAATGTGGCTGCAGGTAGTATACAAGGCAGAATTTCTAAGAATAGGAGTACCCCTTTTTCCTGCTCTTTGTAAATCTGTACATTAGTGATGCAAATGAAAATCCTTGCAAACAAGGTTTGGAGCAGGGTATGGGGCTGGTTGTTGTTGTTGCTGCTTGTTTTAAAGGAAAACTGGCATTTTAAAAATGGCAATTATTGTAAATAACCTGCATTATATATCATGGCAAAGTGAATATTGGATTAAAATATTGTGAGATTGAGTGAACTATGCATTATTTGGCAACAGTGATATAATTTGAATACCTTATTTCAACTTTGTTGTTTAATCAATACTGTTCAGGTCACAAACTAAAGGATTTTTAAATGAGGATTTAGGATGTCCTGTAAATGTTTAATAGGTAATGAAATCTAATTCCCTCGGCCAAATCTGACATTTTCAGGTTCTGTAAAACTCAGTAAATGGAACTTGGTCTGCATGGTCAACTCAGGAGTCTAAATCCTGCAAGCCTTTCCGCATATCTCTAATCTCAGAGGCTTTTGCAGGCAAATTATTTACTTCCGTAAGTGAAGATTTGCAGTATTCAAAACAGGAGAGACACTTGGTCTTATTTCATTCCCAGGTTTCCTTCTGTGGGTAGCAGGTGCCTTGGTTTCAGCTTTCTTATCCTGAACGTCCCTATTTTTACCCCTTTATGGCACATACTTGAATGATAAGAAGTGCAGCCTTCCGCTTCTAAGACACTGTTTCCTAGGAGGAACAGCAGCCCTTATCTCTGCACAAAGATAAGGAGCCACTATGACCTACTGCATATTCTTAGTATTTCTTTGCAAGAACATGCAGCCAAAAAACATTCAGTCTTAGAAGCTGTATCCTAAGAGCAGTGGGGGTTGGCAGCGCTCAGCACTTGAGAAAAGTCCAGGCTACTTATTGAGAGGCCTAAGTACTTTCTTTGGAGTCTGACATTAGGCTCAGATTTTTTAAAAATTACTTTTTAGCAGAAATTCTATTTTACATACAAAATTCTTTCACCCCTTAGAAGTGTGGGAAAAACTGAAAAATTCTATCTGTGCTCTGTGAGACTTATACTGCTGTATGGGAAATATACTATCATACAATAGTTCTCCTGATTTCAGTTACATTTTCACTAAACAAGGACCCCATCTTTCCTGCAATTAAAGCAAACTTCCTTTGATTTTAATGAAGGTTTTGCCTGTACAAGAACAGATAAATTGTCTTCTGTTGGTTTCAGGTGATACGTGTAAGTGCTGTACAATGCCACCATAGTCCACCTCACTTCTGCTCCTCCACCACTTTCCAAACACACACACACACACACACACACACACACACACTCACGCACACATCTATCAGAGAATACTGTGGATCCAAATCCATGGCAACCTACACATCTGTTCAAAATGATGAAGAATATTGATGAGGCAAATATCTGAACAGTAGCTTAATGTATGGAAGCAACAGGATTTAAATGGATACATATGTTTTAAATTAGGGTAGCCTGTGGGCAAGACGAATTCATTTGGCATGAACAGGTCAGCTTGAAATGTAATACACAGTTTATTTACTATTGTTAACTTAATACAGAGCAAATAGCAGGTGAGTGTGAGCAGGGAGGTTGTAATTCCATCAAGAACTGCCAGTTACATCACAAACCATGAGCACAAAGCACGATTCAACAGAATCGTTTGACTGATTTATAGCCATTTCCTTTAGAACTGGGCTGCAATTGGATCAGATCTGAGATCTGGGTCCATGCAAACTCCATCCACCCATAGCTGCATGTCATTAACCTCTTAAGCTTCCCGTGGCAGTCCTCTCATTTTACCACTCCTCACTGGCTTCTGTCAACTTATCATCGTCATGTCTTTCTCTTTACAGAACCCTCTGTATTCTCTCCCTGTTTTGTTCATGTCTCCTAAGCTCATGACAGTTTGCATAACTTCTCTTAATCAAGTAAAAGAAACCACCAAATAAGCACTTGGAGTGATCACATTAGAGAAGCTTTTTACTCATGTGTCAAGGTAATTGTAGCTGTGTGCCCCTGAGTTATCTAAACACAAGGTCCTAGTTATATTTTGACTTCACCAAATACAGGACTTTGTCGATAATTAAATGAAGTGGGGAAGGGGAAAAACCCTTTGCTCCCCACATGCTCACAGTGAGAAATTCTCAAGAATCTTTTTTTTCCCCCCACATTCTGAAGCCAAACATTGATCTTTGTTTCCCAAGCTTACTTGGAGGGGGGAAAAAAAAATCAAATTTCAATCCTAGCTATGCTATCAGAATTCCAGAGAAGCTCTACAGATCCTGTCCCAAAACTGTACTACAAGCTGCCTTTGTATTTCATCCAAAAAAATCAATTGCTCTTCCAGCCAGCTTTAACAATCACATTCCCATAGGCTTAACATTTTGGGTGGTATGAAAGTAAAATCATACATGAATCTTTCCACAGGGTGATGATCAGGGTCAAGAAGAAATAAGAATCCAGTAGTGACTACAGGTGCTACCTACAGCTTGGCTGAAGCATGTTGGTTTTATACTGTAAATTCAGCAATATGATTTACATAGTTTTGAACATCTAATTTTAAACAATTGCTCAAGTTCCACCATGTTTCAACTTCTGTCAACTGTAACAAATCAGAGAGGTGGCCAAGATGTGCTAGAGAATTTACAGGTTGCAAAGAGCAGGCAAAGCACCTTGCTTCCTGCTTCAAGCTGGGCCCCATCGGACACTGAGAAAACTCCCTCTCATCACTGGTTTCTGAATGTTGACCAGCACCTTGCTGCTACTAAGAAGCAGGTTGGGGCTTGTGCACTATTCAGCAGACGTACAGTTAAAATTAAAACTTATTTGTTTAATGCAATCCTGTGGCAGGAGCATGCCCTCTTACTCAGGCTCATTAGCTATCTGTGTAACAGCTCTGTAACATCAGAAACACCAGCTGACTCCACAGTGAATTTTAAGGCTACCCTATAGCACTTCAGTCTTAATAGATAAATGTGGTAAGCTGGTCAGGAGATACAGCTGTTGCTATTTTTGCATAGCTTCCCACCTTGTTTGTGTACACAGCAGGCACAACACCCTCTGATCTCATCCACCCCTCTGTGCCATGTCCCAACACAGAACAGCAGATGCAACTTATCACTTGACAACACACCATCAGCAATCGCTAAAAGTCAAAAAGATATCAATTTTCACTATGCTTTTCCACAGATGAAAAGGCATGGGAATCTGGAAGTGTTCAGCTGGCATCTGCTCAGACACCTTTATACTGGAAAGATCCTGACAACACAGAAATGTTAAACAAGAATTGCCAATTCCTGATATTCAGAATAATAGGTTTTAGACTGCCTCTCAAGGAGGCTTATCATTTCAGACACAATTGTGCTCTGACAGAATTAACGCTGCTCTCAGAGCACAGCTGATCCTTCTCTCTAGCCTCCTCAGACCCTGGCCATTACCACGTGGGTGCATGGCCATGCACCATGTAGGTCCACACTAGCATACGCTTTGACCTCCAGGAGGTATCACTGCCTTGCTGAAACAAAACAGGGCAGGTCTGTCTGCAGTCTCTAGCTAGAGAGGGGCTCCAAGAGCTCTGCCCATCCGCCTGCAGGACATGGGGCTCTCACTGCAGGTGCCTGAGCTGCAGATCTCCTCCTTGCCCCCCTGGGGCTAGCTGAGGGCTATGAACCACCTCAGAGCCATCCTTGGTCTCTCTTCGGCCTTCAGTGCGTTTTCTAAACCCTGCCTCCATGCTGCCCCGGTGCCACCGCCAGGCTGTGAGCGGCCTGCGGGCTGTCCCCGCAGACCATCTCTGTGCTGCCTCGGCGCCATCTTCAGGCTGAGTGGTGCTTCTGCGCCAGCTTTGTTCGTTATTCACCAGCTGTCTTCACACGTTTTCTTACATTCCCTCACATGATACCTTAAAATCTCTCAGCTTAAAAATGCCTCTTGCCATCTCCCTCTGGGTTGCCCACAGCCTTTTTTGCCCTCTCCACGTCTCCAAGCTGCCCCACTGCCATGTCCGTGCAGACTGCTGCCTCCAGGCTGCCTCAGTAACATGTCATCCCTCAGAGCTGCCTCAGAGCTGCTCCTGTTTCATTTTTGTCCTCTCCCTTCAAGCTGGACCATCAGTCATAATTCGGCTAAAAGCCTCACAGGAGAAAGGCTTCAGCATAGCCCTGGAAAAAGGGTCACCCTGTGTCAGTGCCCACACCAAGGCATATGGTTTGGCAGGAGCTGGCAAAGCCGCCAGCAGCCCTCACAAAAGCCTTGACGCTGGCCCAGCACACCAGAAGAACTGGGCAACATCCCAGCAGCCTCGGCCTTGGTACTGGGCTGGCAAACACAACTTTCCATCCAGCAAAGTGGGAGAAATCTATTTCTTTACAACAAACTAGATAGCTTAAAATGCCAACAGCTGGTCTGCCAGGATGTGCTGGACACTTCCATCCTATGTCAGCATCATGTAAACAAACATGTAAATCTATCAGAAATATAGGATCTAGAGCATACAGACAATATGATGCAAACACATAATACACCAGTTCTCCAAGGACTGCATGTAAATTTCCCCTTTGTGTTGAAAAATTACTTGCCAAAATTCAAAACCATGTTCCTGAATTAGTTCAGGATGGAAAGCTGCAACGCATTTCCCTGAAGCCCTCCTGAATCTTCTGCTTACCTAGAATATGGCAGTTGATTTGTTCGGTGGAACTGGTCAGTGCGGGTTTAGCACAGCTGTAGTCTGTGAGTTGTGATGACTCTCCACCTGGTCCTGACTGAAAATAGAGAGGTTTCAGAATAGGAATATACATTTTTTCCACTCCCACAATCTTTCAACAAAAATATAAATTGTTTTCTCATTCCTTTTTTTCCCTTTTCTCTTTTTTGGTCACTGTGAGAAGAGAGAAGTGAAAGCAAGGCAAGGGAAAAAGAGTGTTAACAGAAGAAAATCAAAATCCAACACATTTTGGATTTAAGTTTCTGTTACTACAGATGTAATCATTAAAGAACTCACTTGAAGTGCTATTCCATTTGCATAAAATGGAAATTTTTCAATATTAAAAAAATATGAAAGAAAACTTCCAACAGCTTTAATTTCAATCTATATAGATTTGTACAGCATAAGAACTGAAAAACTTAGGGACAAAACCACAACATTACTCTTTTGACATGGGAATTATAAAAGAAGCTGAGGATGCTATTGTTCAGTATTTGTATTACTAAGGGGCGTAGAAAGCCTACTGAAGGACAAGGTTTCCTTTGTACCAAACAGTGCAAGAACAGAACAGAAAAGACAGTCTTAGACCATACCTATGCAATCCAGTCATGCCCTTCGCAGACAGCCATGAAGTAGAACTGACCCAGACTTGTACATCTATAAAAGGCAGTAAAGGTTTGTCTAGAAATACTTACCAAAGTCCTGGAAGCATTAAATATTTCATTAGTATAGTCTTGTGCTTGAGCTAGTAAATTCTGCATCTCAGTATTTAGGAGCCAAGTATCGCTTCTACATTACTTTTAATTCATACATACAATTTAAAGTATGGCTGTATTAGAAGGTTCTACTAAAACCAAAAATAATTTCATTTATTTCCAAATTTCACCTTTATCCTGTTGGCATTTCTGCCAGTGGAAAAAACCTACTCTTGCTGCCCCCTTCAGATGAGCCTCCTGCTACTGCAGTTTGTCAGTGACCAAATGGTCTATACTGGCCTTATGAGGGAATGGTGAGATCAGCAGCAGATAATCAGAGAGTACTAAAGCAAAATATATAAAGGAAAAAATATATTGCAAAACATTTAATCTTGCTCTAGTGGAAGCTTTTTAGCGTGCAATCTGAGTGATGCAGACCGTGCATGCAGACTAGTCTGGGACAGATAAAAGAAAATACCTCTTCTCAGAGCATATGGGAAGTTCATACCCACAGGAAGTAAGAAAATGAAATACTTGTGGACAGATTTTAAAGGATCATAAAGTTTTATGAGTTATAAAAGCTAGAGCTAGGCCTGAGCTATTGAGTTCAGCTCAAAACTAAAATCAAAGTAGGAATTTGTCTTGGGTTGTATTAGAAATTAGAATTGATGGTAGAGTTACATTTTGGATCTAGGTACTCAGAGTTCAATGAACAGACTTACATTAAACAACATGTTTGATAAAATTTTAAGCTATATGTATCAAGAAATGATTAAGTAAATATTTGTTCTCCAAATCTTGAGGAGTCCATACAGCACAAGGAAGGATACTTACCTTCTAACACCATCTATAAAGAATTACCAAGGTAGCAGTGAATGATACATGTCAATTCAGGGCAAGAGAAATAGATCACATGCACAGATCCAGCATGGAAAAATCCTTTTTTCCACTGTCCTAGCTTTTTAAGTCATGCATGTTGGGAAAAGTATTTGTTTTACATTTACATTGTGAAGCAAGTTTTGTTTCTGTGTGCTAGTGATATAGTGCATGCGGAAGAATATGTATCCAAAATTGAGGAACAAGTTGAGCTGTGATGTGTTGCCATATCTTTGCTTTTACTGGGTAAAACTAGTCACAGTCCTAGCTTCATAAAAACCTCAGCTACAGTTTCCAGCCTTCTGATATGAAAATCTTTAGAACATGATAAAATGCAGAATAAATGTTAGAAAAACAGAGAAAAATACTTTTTCTAATCTTATGATTTTACAACAGTCACAGGCGGGAAAGGGCCGTTTCATGATTTTTAACCTCTAGATAAGGCCTCATTGGAGAAGATTATGAATCTGTGAAAATACTTCCTTAAATACTAGGGAAAAAATTGTCATATGATAAGTTTAGCAATGGATACATAGAACTTATTTAGATATGGGAGTAATTATCCAGCACATACCCTGATTAAAAATGCTCAGTTACTGTCTGTTACTCTCTCCTTTCTGAGCATGATCTTCATGGCAATTCGTCTATGTCTGTAACATTCAGAGTAAGATGAGGTGACTTTTAACACCTTGTATATAACATCTGTAACATCCTATAACACTCTTTGCACAGCAAGTTGAAGCTGAGGTAATTTGAGTAATGCTTTGTCATTTCATGTTATATTAATTTCTGCTCTAAAAGCAGAAAGTGGCAGAGAAGAATACAGTGGAAAAGAAGACCCTTCTAAAAAAACAAGCTTTGGGTTGTTTTTTTTTAAGATTTGCTGTGATTTAAATAGAAAAATGAAATTACTTTCAAGAAACCCATAAAATATTAATTTCTTTATTTTTTATGGTAAATAATTTAATCTTATTTTCACCATTGTCTCACACTTGGTAAATAGTTATATATAAATAAATAGGATTAAAAAGGAAAGTACTATGTATACTCCATAAACGTGCAATGTCATTCTTTTTTCTGGCATAGAGTGCTGCATGCTTAAAGCTACTGTACAGACAGACAGAAATAGAGATCCATCCTGACATATTCTTAGGGACATGGATTATTGTACTTTTTTTCCCAATTCCTGTCACAATGGATCCATTTTGTAACTCTGCTCCTTGGCTCCTGGGCATGGCCTCCTCCAGCATCCAGCAGGAGTAAAAGGAAGAAAGAAATATGAAACAAAAAAGGCGACCCATCAAACAACTCAACCCCCTAGCCCAGCAGGCAAAATATCTAACCCTTCCATGTTTACACATTTTTACTTCATTGTTTTAGGTATACATATGTTTTCTTTATCATTATACTTTGTTTTCATCATAACAAAATTAGTTAGTCTCTATCTCTCTGTTCAAGTTAATTGAAAGGTGTTGGAACACACAAGAATTGCAGGTAACATTAAAACGTTAAGCACTTCAAAGTGGGAAATGCCAGAATTAAGATTATCTATGCATCATCCCCCTCTTGGTCATATGCATTAATTACATTATCACAGCTCATAGCGTTTTTATTTCAGACGCCCCCTTCCTTAGTCAGTGCAAAGCACATGGTGCTTAAGAATTAAGTTGGGGATTTATGAAGTACAATATCTTGTCTATTGAACTGATTCTTTTAACGTACACTGCAGTGTGTGGAATTACTCCAGTGGTAATGGCATTTAGAGACAGTATGAGAAGTAAAGGTAGGATATGTGGTAGACATTAATGTGGCAAAAGAGATCCCTTGCCCAAAAACTTTCTAAGCTAGACAAACAGAAGAGTCATGGGTTAGAAAAGCAATAGAAATTGATTTGCCCAGGGTCCTGCCACTGTATTGGCCACACAAGGAGTTAATGCAGCTTTGGCATTAAATCCTGCAACTCAGAAGTTGATTTCTGAACAGTGTGGTTATCCGGGGGAGCTTTTGTTCCAGCTACCTTTGCCCTAGAGTGCTGGATTATTTGTTGCAGGAAGAAAGCAAGAAGAGCAATTCAAACTGGTGATAATGGCCTGGAGTTAGGTCTGTGATGGATGTCACACATTGTCACAATATAGAACAGTCCCCCAAAATTAAGAAGATACAACAGATCTGAATCTCACTGCTTCTCTACCAGTGAGGCACACAGAATGTTGCTGTGGCTCACTTGGAGCTTAATTACTTATTTATACATTATCAACAACAATTTCAATTATATCCTAGGTCTCGCCTTTGACAAGGGAAGTGGCAACATTTTGAAACTAGGCTTTGCTACAGATGACACCGCAGCCTGGTTGCCAGAGGTACCTGTGATTATAACATCGAGTTTTATAGCTTTTGCCATAGAACAGGCTTTTCTCTAATGGACTCTTAGAACAATTTAATTGTTCGCTTTGATGGATTTATATTTGTACATTTGAATACACACAGATACAAATCAACCATGGGATGAAATAGTACCTGCATATAGACCTCCTGTACAGACATGTTAAAGGAAGGAACTTCACAAAGCTCCTTTACTACAGCTGAATAAGCCACAAAGAGGACTGCACTAAGCTTTACTCATGTAACTGGCAGGCTTCACTCATGACACACACATGACACCAGAAGAGTGCCCCTATCCAGGGTAGACCATCTTTAGTCTCTTCACTCTACATGTATTCATATGTAGCAACAAGTGACACTTTGAAAACAATACAAAAGCATGCCTTTCCTAGATTCCCTAGTCTATTTTTGCAGCTACCTCCAGCAAGCAGAAAGTCATTTCAGACTTAAAGCCAAGAATCTGTTCTTGTATGTTTTTGGCATGTCATACTGGAGCTGCGCATGTTGCCAACTCACATGGGTACAGCCTGCAGCTGCATCCCACATATTCTGATCCTCTTTCAAACTCTTAATACAATAGGGTCTCGGATACATTGTGAGCAGAAGAAAACAACCTCCCATGTTCTATTTTGGTATGTTGAACCTAAAGTCTATTGGCTGGGAGCTGTCATCAGACATGACCATATGTTACTCAATGGTATTACAAGTAAATCCTAATTGAGTGCAAATTATGAAGATTAAAGTCACCTCAGATTTAGCTGTATTATGTTGAGTCAAATGTATTTCAAAGTCCTGTTTAAAATGCTGGCAATTCTCTGCACAGAAATTAACCAGCTGTCATTACTTTGGATTTTATGAGCAGTTCTAAATGTCTGGAGTTCCTTGTTTGGAGCCCTTAGTCATAGAAAGTAACAATAGTCCTTTGCAGCTCAGACTGAAAAACACCAAATACAATGTACTGTCAACAACTTTTGAAAAAATATTAAATATTGATACAACTAAGTCACTGAAGAATCTCTTGGTATAAGCTTTTCATAAATTATGGTAAAAGATTGGATGGCTGCTGTTCTAATTGCGGTTAAAATCAAAGTTTTGCATTTAAGCAATCCACTGTCAGGATAAGCTAGGACCAATTTATAACAGGCAATGTATTACATTTTAGAAACAATTAACTGTCAGAGAGCTCTTCCTTGATGATTGAAGTTTATTACTGTTTCATAAGAGGGCTGTGAAGTAGTAAGGAGCTGAATTTCATCTATTGGTGCACTTTGGATGATGCACTCCATTTTAATGAGATTAGAGGTTTAATGCAGATAAAAGATTTGTATCTGCTCAGTGCACCTGGATTCAACACAGGGATTTCAGTGTGACTCACAAACAGAGACTCATCGGAGAGCTATGGTCAGCTTCATCGATAAGAGCTTCTGACTTCTTTCCTTCTATTCTATTCAAAGACAAAATGATCAGGACACTTTTCTTCCTGTTTTCAGCACTGATCGTGTGCAACATACCTGCTGAGGAAATACTTCAGCCAACTCTCGTGCTGGATATGGCTAAAGTCCTTCTGAATAACTACTGCTATCCTGAAAACCTAGTGGGCATGCAAGAAGCCATTGAACAAGCAATCAAAAGCGGGGAGATCTTGGACATCTCAGATCCAAAAATGCTGGCCAGTGTCTTGACAGCTGGAGTGCAGGGTGCTCTGAATGACCCAAGACTGGTGATTTCCTATGAACCATCACCACACACAGCTCCCAAACAAGCTGAGGCTTCCCCCACTCGTGAACAACTCCTGAGTCTTATTGAGCATGTGGTCACATATGACAAGCTGGAGGGCAACGTTGGCTACCTTAGGATTGATTATATCATAGGACAGGAAGTTGTGCAGAAAGTTGGAGCTTTTCTGGTGGACAAGGTATGGAAGACACTGATAGAGACTTCTGCACTGATCATAGATCTTCGTCACAGCACTGGGGGACAGATTTCTGGCCTCCCCTTCATCATCTCATACTTGCATGAAGCAGACAAGATGCTGCATGTTGAGACTGTATATAATCGGCCCTCCAACACCACCACAGAGATATGGACACTGCCAAAGGTGTTGGGAGAGAGGTACAGTAAAGACAAGGATGTCATTGTTTTGATCAGCCGCCACACCACAGGAGTGGCTGAAGATGTGGCTTACATCCTCAAGCACATGAACAGGGCTATCACTGTTGGGGAGAAGACAGCTGGAGGCTCACTGGACATCCAGAAGCTCCGTATTGGCCCCTCCAACTTCTATATGATGGTTCCTGTGTCACGATCTGTGAGCCCCTTGAGTGGGGGTGGACAGAGCTGGGAAGTGAGTGGGGTGATGCCATGCGTGGCTACTGAGGCAGATCAAGCCTTGCAGAAATCTCTGGACATCCTGGCAGTGCGTAGAGCAGTGCCTGGCACCATAAGCCACCTCACAAACATATTAAAGAACTGTTACAGCTTAGTGGAGCGGGTGCCAGCACTGCTGCGATACCTCATTACCTCTGACTTCTCTTCTGTGCAGTCAGCAGAGGACCTGGCCACCAAGCTCAACACTGAGATGCAGGCCTTATCTGAAGACCCCCGCCTCTTGGTCCGAGTCATGATGCCAGGTGAAGCTGCTGCCCCCCCAGCTGAGAAGCCAATTGCAGTGGCAGCCAACTTACCTGACAATGAGCAACTGTTGCATGCCTTGGTGGATACCGTCTTCAAGGTATCAGTGTTGCCAGGCAATGTTGGCTACATGCGCTTTGATGAGTTTGCAGATGCCTCTGTGCTTGCTAAGCTGGGACCTTACATTGTTCACAAAGTGTGGGAGCCCCTCCAAAACACAGAGAACTTGATTATGGACCTACGTTACAACCCTGGGGGCCCTTCCTCCTCTGCTGTGCCTGTGCTACTCTCCTATTTCCAAGATCCTGCCGCTGGCCCTGTCCGTCTCTTCACAACCTATGACAGGCGCATGAACCACACACAGGAGCACAACAGCCAGGCAGAACTGCTGGGCCAGTCCTATGGGGCTCAGCGTGGCATTTACCTCCTCACCAGCCACCACACTGCTACAGCTGCTGAGGAGTTTGCTTACCTCATGCAGTCCCTGGGCCGTGCCACATTGATTGGTGAGATCACAGCAGGAAGCCTCTCACACACCCGTACCTTCCCTCTGCTGCAGCCTGAGCTGGGAATAACCCGTGGTCTAACTGTCACAGTTCCTGTTATCACCTTCATTGACAACCATGGCGAAAGCTGGATGGGTGGAGGAGTTGTGCCTGATGCCATAGTGTTGGCTGAGGATGCACTGGAGAAGGCTGAAGAGGTGCTAGCTTTCCACAAGAACATGGGAGTACTTTTGGAGGGTACCGGGCAACTCCTAGAGGCTCACTATGCCATCCCAGAAGTGGCTGGTAAGGCCAGTGCTATGCTCAGCACCAAACAGGCCCAAGGAGGTTACCGATCAGCTGTAGACTTTGAGACATTGGCTTCCCAGCTTACCAGTGACTTGCAGGAAGCCTCAGGGGACCACCGGCTTCATGTCTTCCACAGCCATGTGGAACCAACACCAGAAGAACAGCTTCCCAACATGATTCGCAGCCCTGAGGAGCTGAGCTACATCATTGAGGCACTCTTCAAAATTGAGGTACTGTCAGGCAACCTGGGCTACCTTCGCTTTGATATGATGGCTGAGGCAGAAACAGTAAAGGCCATTGGACCCCAGCTGGTACAGATGGTATGGAACAAACTGGTGGACACAGATGCCATGATTATTGACATGAGGTACAACACAGGTGGCTACTCCACTGCCATCCCAATACTTTGTTCCTACTTCTTTGAGTCTGAGCCTAGGCAACACCTCTACACTGTCTTTGATCGTAGTACCTCCCGCAGCACAGAGGTGTGGACACTCCCCCAAGTCACTGGCAAGAGATACGGCTCCCTCAAGGATATCTACATACTAACAAGCCATATGAGTGGCTCAGCAGCTGAAGCTTTCACTCGCTCTATGAAGGATCTACACCGGGCCACAGTTATTGGTGAGCCCACAGTAGGTGGTTCCCTCTCAGTGGGTATTTATCGCATTGGTAACAGTTCCCTATATGCCTCCATCCCCAGCCAAGTGGTGCTTAGCCCAGTCACTGGCAAAGTATGGAGTGTGTCTGGGGTGGAGCCACACATCACCATCCAGGCCAGTGAAGCCATGGCTGTAGCTCAGCACATTGCCAACCTGCGTGCACAGGTGCCACAGACACTGCAAACTGTAGGCAAGCTTGTGGCAGATAATTATGCCTTCGTGGACATTGGGACTGTTATAGCATCCAACCTCACCCAGAACATCAACAAAGACAGTTATAAAAGGATTAATACAGAAGAGGAGCTGGCCAGGAAGGTGACTGCCAACATGCAAGCTCTTTCTGATGATGAGCATCTGAAATTACTCTACATCCCTGAACACGCCAAAGACAGCATCCCAGGGATCATGTTAAAACAGGTACAGTTCTCTTGTACTCATCTATACTGATGCCAGCACTGAGTCAAATATCTTATCTTGTTTCTGGCCCATATCATAAATCCACAAGGATTTACCTGTATCCAGAAAAGAAGCCAGTGCTTGAGTGGGTTTTGGAGGTTGAGCTTTCTCTGACACTAAGGCAAGTCAGGATGGCAGCTTGTGGTAGTAGATGGTAGTTCTGGATGCATGCATTTTGGGAACAACCTCCAGGCTGTGACTCTCTTTCAGTTGCCATCTGCCACAAGCAAATACGCAGAGCTTCACAGTTACAGGGAAGATATCTCATTGCCTCTGTGATCCCCTCTCTTTCAGTGCTGTGGCTTTTCAAGCAGTAATTAATTAATGCAGAAACCCACTGTTTACAAACCGAGTTTGTAATGTAAGAAAAATTTGGTTGGATCAGAGTAAAGGCATACACCCGCAAAACATGCAGACACATGCTCTTTAATGGATTTTTCTGCACAAAATTGCTGTACCTGACTTCTATTGCACCAGAATAACAAGGAACTCCTTTGGTAGTGACAGTGGAAAGTTGTTCTGAGTGTATCTCACGCTTGCCATCAGACAGTTTCCCAGTGACCTAGAAATACTTTGTAAGAAGTATCTGGGTGGAAGTTAGGTGACCCCAGGGAGAAACTGATTTTTAATAATCTACTTTTGCCCTTGCTGTGTGGTTTGCATAACAGTCTGTGCTTTGTTCTGAGTCTGGGTATTTATACACTGGTCTGCCTTGGCAATCCTTCTTGTTCATTGTTGTGCTGGAGGGAACTCCCAGGAGCACTTGTTAAAATTCCATCTTCAAATTAAAGGGAGGGTTAGGATAACCTGATCCCTTTCTTGGATGGAGCTAGCTCCTTTCAGGCTACTGCTCTAGTGTGGCTATCAGAGACGTCTTTTCTCCAGGGACTCATAAAATTACTTTTTGAAGAGAATATATTTGCCTTTGCAATGAACCAGAGTATAACAAGTGTCAGGTAACTATTAAATGTTTCCTGGGGGAGGAAATCTGTGGGCTTCCACTCTCTGAAGTTTTTGGTATGCATGATTTAAAGTGGGCATGACCTTTGTAGTATTATCTCCAACACTAAGGTCAAGGACAAAGTCTAAGCATTGTCAGGGAGGACATTTTTTTCAAGTTTGTTAACCAAGAGATGCTGGCTCCATTCTTGCCTCTAAGCTTAAGCGAAAATGATTAAATAAATTATTTTTCTATTCCATCACTTTGTTTCCTTCCTTCATTTGTTGGGTGTAGAAAACTTCACTCCAAAGATATTTTTGACAGAGCTCCCTGCTAAATTATTAGCAACATATCAGTAGTCTTACATCATAATTTTGCCCCATTCTACAAAGTGGTTCCATCTTACAAATTAGTCACTGTTTTCATTGCAAGCTGTTAATGGATGTTGTCAGCTATTTTACTTATTCAACCCTTACTTTATTCAGACCTTGAATGTTGAGAACAAGATGTACAGGACAAATACCTTATTTGTCACATCACGTGAAATTCTGATCCTGATAGAGCTAGTGAGGAAATGTCATTATACTAATTAATGCCTCTGTTTACCTCAGTTCATTGTCAAGGAAAACGATTGGAAGAGGTCGGGGATACACCCATAAGAAGGAAAACACATCAGTGTGGATGAAAATCAGGATAAATGTGAGCTGTCTTCAAGGGGAAATAATGCATAAATAGCAGCAGAGAAGCATGGATCTCTTATGAGGCTAAAATAGTTTCCAAAGGTGTATGCATTCCCTCATAGTGCTTGAGGAAATTGGGAGAGAGAGAAACAAGAGAGCGATATTAAGACATTTTAAGGTGAAAGAGGGTGAGTGAATGAAGACACTGAAATAATTTAAGTAAAGGCTTTTCCTTGAGATAGAGGTAAAAGAAAATTCACCTATTCCACTGAGCACTGGGCAACAAGAGTAACTTCATTCCCTGCCTTGCTTTTGCAGGGCCAAGAAGGATGCTTTCTGTGGAACATTTCAGGAATACCCCATACCAATACCCCAGAGAGCAAATGCCTTAAGATTACAGGGAAGCTTACATTATGTCTCTAATTGCATTTGTAAATTTATTTTTTTTTTACCATCCTATACATGGACATAATGGCTCTTTTAATCTGTATCACATTTGTTCCTCAAAAGCCCAAGAGCTAGTTTTTCTCTTGTGCTACCTACCTTTCAAGGCACCCTTTCCCTTGACTGTGGGATTTTCCTGACAATGACCTTGACAGTGAAGCAGATCCAACACAATTAAATGAAAGTGATGATGAATAACTGCAGGAAGGATGGGATGGGACATAGGAGACAGACAAGTGAAATGCATGTAGACCTTTGCATCTGCTACACTAGAAAAGCTGCTGAAGCATAATACAGGGTAGTGAATATGTCTCCTCAATGACAGCAGCAAGGTCAATGCTAGCCAGAGTTGTCTGCTGTATAAATGCCATTTTTCCAAAGTCAGACTTCCCAGAGGCAAATATTGTATATATTGTTTGCAATTTAGAAAACAGCATTTCGCTTATAAGGCAGAGCTCTGTAAACTTGCTGACATGCAGTTCAATAATCCCTACTTCTTATTCTTCTGTTTGCCTCTGTCTCCCTCCAGTCATACCTTCCTTTCCATATTGAAACATTTGTGTTCACAAATATCTGAGTATCACAGACTACCCATGTCAATTGTGTTCACGAATATCTGAGTACTGTAGACTATTTACATCAATATTAAGTGACTCCCTGAGTCACTCTTTTGGCCCCTGGATAATGCCCAAATACTTCTAATGCAGTCTTCACACCTAAGAGAATTTTTGTATTAAAGTTTTAGATAAGCACTTGAAAATTATGGTCAGAGTAAAAGACAAAAAGGAATTCTTTATATTGAGAAAATTTTCCTGCAATTGAAATCCTCCTTTTCCCAGATAAATAATACATATCTGTAGGAGACTATTGTACTTGCTGAAGGAGACAAGTTACAGATGTTTCAGAAAGGAGTAAAGTCAGTAGAACTATACACGTTTATGTAAGACAAACAAAAGAGTTTTGTGTTTAACTCTCATTGACTCTTCACCTTTTGCAATTCTTGCTTGCTGCTTGTATTTGGTACAGAAAAGAGCATGACACTTTGTTAATCACTTTTGTTCTCTTTTCTAGTACCTTTCATCTTCTGATCCTGATATTCAAGGTCAATACAGCTATATTTGCAGTTACAGTCCCACCAAAGAGATCCATTTGTGCTTTTTTTTTTTTTCTCCATTGTCATTAATGTTGCAGTAGATTTGGCCATTAGTTTTAAGGGTTTTCAGTGGGATTTGGATGAAAATCAAAATTTAGCCATGAATTGTTTTCGAATTTCACTCGCAAATGTAATCTTTCAGAGCACTGACAAGAAAGTAACTGCTCACCAGCTTGCAATGAGTCGGTTACAAGCTATGTGTTGTCACAGCAGACTTACACACCACTGTGCAGTGCCACCCTTTCTGCAGTGAAAGTACAGCTTCTCACTCTGCCCTGCACTCCCTCAATAGGGACCAAGAGCCTTAAATAACCTTTTAATCCTTGGCAGAGCACTGTGACAGAGGGTTTCAGCTTTTGCTTGTGGTAACCACTTCCCCTCTCCCCCCCATCCTGGCTGTCTTCGTGCAGTGGAGGGCGGGATTAGAATTCAAAGCTACAGTTCTGGAAAACCTGAAGAAATTATTCGTGAAAAACAGGATTAAGTTAAATACAAACACATGTAGGGTTCTTACACAGTTTCTGGGGTGATATTAATTGACTGCATAACTCTGGGAGGAAAACAGCTTGGTTTTGGGGAGTCCTGTAAAAAAAGCATATGGGTTCTTCAGAGTTCATGAGCTGAACACAAATTCATAGAATCAAGTTGCTGCAGTAAGAAATAATAATCTCAAACTGGAATGGATAAGGAGGAATATAATCAGTAAGACATGTGAAGTCTTCTGCTATATTAAACTCTAAGGAGAATTCAGCTACAGTATACTATACACAGTCTTGGGCAATGGTTTTCTGGAAAGATATGACTCAAGTGGGGAGACAGCAGAAAAGAGGAACAGGAGTAAAGAGAAGACTGAGTAAGAGTCATCTTGAAAAAGTTTAAAAGACTTGAGTTGTTTATTCCAGAGAGAAGAAAACTGAGAGGAGACATGAAAACAGTCTTCAGATACGTAAGAGACTGTTTCAAATATGAAGAAAATAATCTGTTCCCTTCCTTGTCCATGGTAAATAGACCAAGAAGTAGTACGCTTAAACTGTAGAAAGTAGTGAACTTAAACTGTTTATACTAGATGTTAAAAACATCTTTGTAATAGCAAGACTAGTGACGTACTAGACTGGATTGCCTGGAAATCACTCAGTGATATGGGTGTTTTTAAGACCAAGTGAGAATCATCTGCCAGGGATGTAGCTGATCTTGCTCAATCCTTGAGCTAGGGGACCTACTAGGATGGACAGTTCCATTCCAGACTGTAAGAGTACACAAGGAAGCCAAATCTTATTCTAAGAAAGAAAAGTTCAACCCTGTCACCCAGCCCCCAAGCTCTCATGGGTCTTAAACCAATCTCAGGATTTGCAATGGCACAAGGGTGTTGGCTGATAACATTTTAACAGCTGGAAGTTGACAACACTAGCACCCTTAATGGAAATCAGAGTTACATTACAACGGTCAGCACAAAATTAGCTATGAAAATGCAGTTTCCATCTAAATAGACAAAACAACTTAGGCAAGAGGTGAAAAGGGAGAAAAGAGGGCAGAGAGACACAGTTGGAAAAGTAGCTTGCCTGTGCTTGAGGTATGTGTCAGTAGCAGAACCAGGGATGAAACTCCATGCATGAATCCCAGGGCAGCATTCTAGCACCTATTTTGTGTCACATCACTTGTTTCAGTAAGGCCACTCACTTGTGTAAGGAAGTAGCAGAACAGAGCTGGAGACCTTATATAGTTAATGAAAAACAATTCTTACTTGGCCTAAGTGGTCTTAATTTGGTGGTTCTTTAGTCTAGCCACAGTGCTTACAGGGTTCTTACTGAGGCACCTGAGGGTTTATAGGGTTTATATTTAACATCAAGTCATTTGTATGTAAACATTGTCTGACTGAGCAGCAAGATCTTACTTTCAGCTGCATCCTGTCCCAGCTTGTCCTTGGCATTTGAACAGAGCCCTGCCTTCCAAAGGAGAGCGCAGTGTTGCTCTTTGAAGCTAGACTCACCTCCTTAGCTACCAGCAGCACATGGCCCATGTGCCAGTGTCAAGAACCTGCAGTTTTCCACGACACTAACTCTCTACTGTCAGACCTCAGGCTTTAAGACCAACCTTCCCACCTTGAAATCCGTAATGAATTTCAAAGAGTTAGCAACACTACTAGCAAGTACTGAAGTCCTCAGTGAGCAAAGATGTGGTGCAGCACGGTAAAAGAACAAGTAGAAAAAAAATTACCAGACACAGAGAGAGAGGTTATTCTTAATCAATGTGCTTATGGGTATGCATCTAGCAATTATTGTTGGAGGCAGAGCTAAGAAATCTGTGTATTTAGTTAAAATACCATTTGTAAGTGGCTGAGTAACACATCAATTTTATTTGTAGATGTTACCAATGAGTGATGATTTTCTTTCCTCCTGGGGGGACTAGTAGCTCTGAACTAGATAATAAGCTTTGTCAGAATAATGCAATGCATGCTGGATATATTCTTCAAAACAGTGATTTGTTAATAAAAGTACAGTGGGCAGATCAAGTAGAATTGCTGTCACTGGGAAGTGGATTGGAAATGACAAACTGAGTGGTGCTGGACTGATATGTTTGCGGTCCAGATATAATGGTTATTTTCACCAGGTACAGTGAGAAAGAAGGGTACAGAAAGGAACTCAGTAGAGTTTGCTCTTAGCATCAGATCAAAAATCAGGTACAGGCAAAGTGCTTGAGCTGTGTCAGATACAGCTGTGTTCACTCCTTGTAAACCCTCTTCCTGCTGTGGCAGACCTACTTTTGGCAGGAGTGCAACCCCAGGCCAGACCACTACCTGTAGGGCAGAAGATCACCTGACTATTCTACAGTTGGAGAAAGCCCAAATGCCTCCAAGATTCTCCAGCATGTTGCAGGTTGGGAGAGACCCTTCTAGCACACGGCTCACTGCTGACTCATTCTTTTGGGTGTAAAAGTATGGATTGCCTGGGTCTGAGCTATGGCAGAGGGCAACTGATTACAAAGTAAGTATAAAATCATTTTCACAGCAGCCCTGAGGAGAAAAGGCCAAATTGCTGAAGGTCACATAAGTCAAATATATCCCAAAGCCTTATCTCCTTAAGCTGTCTTCCATTTTCAGACACATGCATGCAAAACAGAAGGTTGGCAATAGGAGCAGGCTATGTCTCAATGCATGTAGTGGTTACAACGATAACTTTATTAGTTGACTACACATTGCTATTAAAAAAATGTCTGCTGTTTAATAACACAAGCTAAACAAAATTAAATTAATCACAGCCTAACACGTGAGACTCCGGGCACATGGCCACCACCTAAGAGATTTAACACATCTACCTCATGAGTGTCTTAGCACATGCCCAACACATCAGTATCCTCACTGTCACAGGGACTGGCTCATTAAGAGGCTCTGGGGCCAGCCTCATCTGTAGCCAGCAACTGTTTGTCAGCTGAGGCCAATCAAGAGATTATAAAAGTCCTAAGTGCCTTATTTAAAAAGAACTGCTAAAGGAAACAAGTGGGCTTGGGTGGCAGGCCTGGGATATTGGCCTATCCTGCGGGTTGGAGGATGGTTCTTGTAGCCTTCTCAGCCTCTTTGGTCCAAACAAGTTCCTGTATTTTTGAAAAATAAACCAAGTCCTGACAAATAGGTGCCTGATCCAAATTCTGGGAATGCTATTGATGTACCCTATACTGGGCAAACAGTGCAGCAGCCAATGTAAACTTAGTTTTATATGCAAAATCTTAATATCATTCATTATGTTCTTCAAACTTGGTCACATTCCTCACATATGTCCTACCTGGACTAAACTTGATTCACATAATTCTTTTTAAATCTTGTGCCAAGCTATCAGTGCCAGCAAATGATTTGTTCTGTTTTTCCAAACTCTTTCAGGTCCCATCCCCAGAAGTATTTGAAGATCTGATTAGATTTTCATTCCACACAAACGTATTTGAAAACAACATCGGCTATCTGAGATTTGATATGTTTGGAGACTGTGAACTTCTAACCCAGGTGTCTGACCTACTGGTAGATCATGTTTGGAAGAAAATTGTTCACACAGATGCATTAATCATAGACATGAGGTAAACCTTTGAATGGCAAATAACCAAAACTCTTTCAAAACAGCATTTTATTTGTAATGGTGAATTAGCTTTACATGGCTTACTGTCATGTTTACAGGCTAACATTGCTGGGATTAAATGAGAAAAGGAAAACAGCCAAGGAAAACAATAACAGTCTGGAAGTATATCTCAAGACAAATTGTACCATCACTTGAGATGTTTAGAACTAAATAGGCAAATTTAGGGAATACGTTGCAGAATGCAATCCTGGATGTCACATCTGTTTTCTTTCTCTGATTTCTTTCTAACCTAACTCTGCATGTGCATTGTATTAATTACATATATATATATATATGGCTTAATTAAATCTTTTACTGCAGGCAGTGGTCAAGTGATTGAACAATCAAAAAACCAGACCATGCATAAGGCTGTGTTACAACATCTAATTCACCATATCTACAGTATTATCCTGGGCAATCAGCCCTCTACAGAATGACCCTTATGCACAGAGCACAAAAGTGGTTTAAAGGTACTGTAGCACTCCTAGAGCCTGCTGCAGCAACCTACAGCATGGTGTGGATGCTCTCAGCGTAGGATTCTGTGGGACACTCCAGTGTGTCAACAATGCTCTGATTCTTATGAGCCAGAAGATGGCATCCATTTGTTGCCAGCTAGCAAAGCAGATGAATATCACAAATATACATTTTTCCATACAATATTTAGGTAAATCATTCTCTTGTTTTGGTCCAGAGCTAATGTTTGTGAGCCCAGAACACTATAAATATCAACTAAAGGAAAGAAAACCTTTGTAAGAACTCATTTTTAATGCTACACCCTCTTGTGTCCATTGTCATCATGGGGCTCTCAACATTTGGTAATCTTCTTAATATTCTTCTTGGATTTGTATCATGTTCAGGAAAAGATGAGGACAGCAATGAGAGCAGAGAGGCATCTCACTGTGTGAGCACAGAGGAGGCAGGGCAGCAACCAACAAAACACACCCATTACTGAATTCAAATTCAGTAAAGGCACCACCATCTTCCGATAGACTTGACATAGGACTGAGACTTTCCTTTTTCTTGGCCCTGGTTTTCTCCCAAGCTAAACGTCACACTGGGGTCAGGTGCGATAAAACAACAAATGTGAAATCATGTCCCAGGTACCAAATGGTGTCATTATCATTCTTTTCTTGGGTTGTTTTGGGGTGGTTTTTTTTATATTTAATGTATTTTCAGCCTTTTGAGTACACATAGACCAAGTCTCTGAAGGCGTATACGAGAACCCCAAAGATTTTACCTTTTGAAATCCTTCCTAAACTAATCTTATGATTTTAAGACAAGTCTGATAATTTCAATTTTGCATGGGATTAACCGTAATGAATAATGTTTCGCACCTTACAATTTTCTCTCCCTAGAACAGCTGGGCCACTCATGAACTTCATATTGTGATAACTTTAATTTTGCATGGGATTAACCATAGTGCATAATGTCTCTCACCTTAATAGTTCCCCTTCATGGAACAGCTGTGCCATTCATGAACTTCATATTTTTAACCTTCACAGAATTGAGAAGAGACACTAATAAACTAAACAGCTTCCCTAATGTGGCACAAGAAGTCTATAATGAAGGAAGTACTTTTCTCCAAAAGTTAAGCTAAAACACTAGGAACTGTTACAACTGTCATTATTACTGACTAAAGTTTCTGCAGTTTCACTGTCTGCAAGAGAATCCCAGGAAGAGCTTTCTGGCATTGCTCTAGCTGCATGTTTGCCATTCACTTCAGCCATGATGGCAGCGGCGGGAAACTGGTCTCTGCTGGGTCTACCTGCCTCCTGGCTTGTGCAGCAACAGCAGGACCTCCTGGCAGCACAGCATTACCCAGGACACACTGAAGAAGCTTATTTCAGTTCTAACCAGTCACGGTGTGAATCCAGCATACAACTCCCAATTACTGCAGAACAAAGAGGTAGCTTCACTCTTTGGGACAGAGGTCTCCTGGATTGTCTAATCCTTTTCTAGATGTGAAAAAAACTGTAGTCACGGACTGGACTGAACAAAACAAATTTTCTAGTAGATTTTTGCTGGAATGTCTGTGCCAGGCACTCCGATAACCTACAGAAAAACACTGTGTCTGTCTCCTACTAGTGAGCAAAGTACAAACATTTCCAGTGCTGTTATATGCTCTAGTTTTGGTGAAAAGTGACATACAAAAAATAATTTGGTATTCCATTGTGTGTATTCATAGCAATGGTTCTCCAAGGACTCACAGGATCTTCAGAGAATTTAATCTTCAGAGACTGATAAGAAATTAAACTACAACCAAAGTTTTCAAACAGGACTGTCCTAAATGAAGCTGCTAATGTCATTTTTAGGCACAAAAGGAAATGGCCTGATCTTATAAGGTGTCAAACACCAAATATTCTCATTGTGTGCAGCAGAAAATAAGAACATTACAGTTCTACAAACAAACATTGCTTAAATTGGGATCTACTGTATATCAGGGTTTAGATATTTATTTATAATGCCTATGTCAGTAACAGCATGGGATATTCAGAGAAGGAGAATAACAAGAATCTGATGTTTCTCTGTAGATTGAGAGTCTTTGCTTACTTTCTGAATCTTTTCCAGGTTAAATCAAGAAAAAAATAGACCATTCGGTTTTATGTTTACTTTTGAAGTCAGTTTTGGGCAGCAACAGTCCAAGACTCTCAGACAGGACTTTGTTTCTCTGACAAATGTGCAAATGCTGCTAGAGGAGAATGAATGTAAACGTATTCAAAATGTAGCCACAAGCCCTTTCAGTATTGACGTTAAGGAACAATACTTAGGAGATTTACTGTCTTCCACAAATTTTCAATTCTTTCCTTAATATTTTTAAAATTTTAAAAGGTACAATATTGGAGGCTCCACCACTTCCATAGCAATCCTATGCTCATACTTCTTTGATGAAGGAAACCAAATTCTCTTGGACAAAGTTTACGACAGACCCAGTGACTCAGTAAAGGAAATATGGACCCAGACACAGCTCAAAGGTAAAATGACAATTTCTTTTTAGAGTAGCTTTTCACTTCAGATGTCCCTCCTTGTGTATTTTAAAGCAAGCCATTAGACACCATAACTCATCTGATGAAAGTACCTGCCATGATTAGCTCAAGCTGTGCAGAGAATGTGTAAACAAAAATGTGCATTTCAGCCATGTCCCTCAATGCCATCTACAAACAACAGTTTATTGCTCCTAGGAATGGGCTATGTTTGGCACAGGGGTTTGTAAACTGGTCCCCAGAAATTTAGCCAAGTACTGTTTACACCAGTTGTGACTTGTTGCTTTTAAAAGTTGCCAAAATTAAAAATAAATCCTATGCTGCCTAGACTTCTAGTAATACCTCTTCCACTACACACACATAGTTTTATATGTAGGTCCTCACTTCCTACTTATGTAATCCACTATTTCAGTAGATGAAAACACCCACACTAACACAGTTTGTCCAGAGAATGCAAGAGAGAAAGAAAAGCACTCAATTTTGCACATCTGAGTGAGTTTGGAGCATTTGGCAATCTGTCACACACACACCCCCTGCAAACCCTGTCCTGCTGTTCATGGAAGTTGAAAGGATGCTGCAACATGCAGAAATGGAGTTCTTCAATGTTCATAAAGTGCAGTTAGACTGCTCAGAAGCCCTAAACATCAGTTTTAACTCTTTTCTGCTTTAAAGCTAAGACAGTACCAAAGCAGGTGTCACAATGGTGTCTACAATTACTGGCTTGGAGCATGCTGAAATGGTTAAAATTTGTCACAGGCTGCAGGGTCCATCTATTTTCCCAGGCAGTCAGAGGTGGGCTGTGCTAAGGGATATGATTACTATGGACACATTCCAGTTCCCATCAAAGAGAACAGGCAGGCTCATATTAACTTCAAAGGAGCTGGATCTGGTCCTGTATTATATATATCTACTATGAAAAGAGTCTTCTAATGAATATTACTTCTATAACAAAATGAGAAGAGCAAAGATGGTGTGAAAATTAATTACCATGCTATTGGCCCCTCTTACAGTTTAGTATGAGAATTATATGTCATACTGTAACTTAGAGTGACATTTTTAAAGCAATTTAGAGCAGTTTTCAAGTTATCAGGTCCCAGTTATGACACACTGGCCACTTTTTCAAAGGAACTAAGCTCTCAAAAAGTACCTAGCATGTTCAGATATATTGAAAATAAGGTGCAAAACCCTTCCTATTCCTGTCAGCTGGTTTATGTAAGAAAGTGAGATAACTTGGCTCACAGCCTAATAATAAAAGGGTATTTGTTGAAGGGCTTGGGACAAAGACCGTGCAACATCTTCCATTTATAGACTATAAAAAGCCTGTGGGAAACAACTATAACTATAATTTCATAAAATGCTGCCTGCATACTTTGCAGGCCAAGCTTTGTAATAGCCATGTTCCTAGAGCAGGGATGAGAGTGAAACTGAAGATGTGGCTAACTGAGCTTTGAATATTCCTGCTGGAGCCATGGAAAATGTCATTTTCCTCACTGATGTGTCCCACTCCTCTCATGGGATTTAGAGCTCCCATAAAAGTCAAAGCCACAGAAGAGCCAGCAGTAGTACCCATGAGCTGGCTTCCCAGCCCCTGTAGCTCATAACCAGAAACTGATGGCACAAGAGCATCACAGGGTGACAGTCTTTTTTAGAGTATAGAGAGCACTAGTGTAACAAGTGCTTTAATACCATCATAGGCACAAAGTAACTTTCCAAACTCCTTTCATTGTTAATAGCAGGTAGGGAATGAAGTGTGTTGTATCTTGACTTTTCTTACTCCATTATGCAAATAAATCTCTGAAAATTTATGTGTTTCCTGATGGTTTTTTGTCCTTTCTGCCAGGGGAGAGGTATGGCTCTCAGAAGGGGCTAATAATTCTCACCAGTGCTGTGACGGCTGGGGCTGCCGAAGAGTTTGTATACATAATGAAGAGACTGGGCAGAGCTCTCATCATTGGGGAACAGACCAGTGGTGGCTGCCATTCCCCACAGACACATCAAGTAGATGATACCAACTTCTACATCATCATTCCCACCTCCAGATCAGTCACCTCAACAGAGAGCACTTCTTGGGAAGGGAAAGGGGTGCCTCCTCACATGGAAACATCAGCTGACACAGCACTCATCAAAGCAAAGGAGATGCTCAGTGCTCACCTGCACAGCTCTAGATAGCCCAGTGAGGGAACATGTCCCTGGAAAAAAAGGTAGGCTGTGATTTTCAAAGGAGCCCAAGGCACTCATACTCTCAGCAGCTGATCCAATAATGGATTTGGGAACCCAGAGCAGGATTTAGCCACAGTTAAGGTCACTAATGCAAATCTGAGACCCAAAAAATCTCAGAGTATGTTTATCTGTATATGTGCATGTGAGGGGATGGACAGTCTACAGGTGCTCCTCCTTTTGTTATCTGTGTGGCTCAGTAAACCATGGGTTGTTTACTGCACAAGAGCCCACTTCCAGCAGGAGAAGTTTCAAGGCCCTTCTGCCACCCAGAATAATTCACAAGCATCAGCCATGGTGCTGTTCTGCGCAGCAGAAGTGGACTTGAGTTCCCGTCTGCTGAGGAAGGCTTCACAATAGAGTTTCATTTTTTGTGTGAGTTTTCTAGTAACCAAGTTCTTAGGGGAAGAAAGCTACCTCCCCAAATGTGAACCCTAGAAAGGAGTGGGAGCTTCATTTCAATCTCTATGGTCAGGGATCGGTTCCCTGCACATAGTGCAAAGTGACTCCCTTTTCAGTATGCTGACTTTTTTAGCTGGTTCTGTGGAAGCCAACTCTTTCTGGGCATGGCAGAGATACTGGGATAATTCACTGGGGTTTCTGGATTCATCTCCTGTGGTCAAATGTAAATGTTAATTGTTGCCGTGTCTGTTTTTTAAGATTTAGCTCCAAATCACAGAGATTTCCTTCAGTCCCCTAGAAAATCCCACCTGTCAGTATTGAAGGCATGTGAACCACTTCAAAACATTTATGCAGACGGGAGAGGCATCTCTGCTTCTTTGGAAATTCTGTGCATTCTTATTTATACATATTAAAGGAGAATTAACACTAGTTGGGAGAGTCCATTTTCCAAAATGAGAGTTAAATTCAATCTCTTCTCTATTTCATCACTTAGATGTACCAAAAATAACCATTCCCAGTTTGTCAGGGCTGCGTAGACTCCTGGTATTTCTTAGGTACATGCCTGCTTCTCCCCTAGTATCTGGCAGAGGGATGGGGAATGTGCAGGAGAATGGCAGTGCACTGACTCTTTCATCCGGCGCCCAGATCAGCAGAGTCAGGGGAAAGAATCATATGTTTTTACTTAAGGCTAAAGCCAGATTGCTGTCTGTCCTGCCCCAAAGATGAGAAGAAAACAGAGAAGCATCCTTCACACTCTGCTAACGAGCTGCTTATTAAATAATAGTGTGTTCCAGGGCAACTAACAGAGTTATTGACATGAGCTTAATCAATGCACAGCATTTCTTGTCTTTCTCGCAATTCTTATCTAACCATCTGTCTTTCTAATGATTTAGAAACATATGCAACTCCAATTTAGATCTCAGCATTTCTCATCTCTATGAAATGCCAGCTGTAAGGCAATTAAATTAGGCAAATTGTCCCCCAAATTCAGTTGGACTCCATAGTACTTACACATTGCTGTTTATTCACGCATTTGTAACTTATTGCTGTTTTTTTTTATAAATTGTGTTTAAAAATCTGACTGCAGAGAATCTCTTTCAATATTTACAGGAAAATAATTTTAACAACCACATAGACTTTCCATATTTGTTACTACTTGTTTGTCTTACCAACCACACTCAGTGCGATCGCCAACCTGCACTCTTTCGAGCCATTTTGGTATTCTGATTTTTATGCACTAGCTAGTTGTTGAATTTCCCAGTTTTGTGGAAAATATTTAGATAAATTAAAACTCATACAGAATTTTGTGTAGAGAGATATATGTTTGAAAAATATTAAAGATACCTAATGTGGAAAAAAATGGAGTAGTCAATGAATGAGTAACGCTAATGTATTTCTTCTAATGTCTTTTAAGCCTCTTTAATATCTAAATGATCCAGATGTATTGCTTTGTTTTCCTAAACACAATCAGTTGTGCTGTCATCTACAAACAATAGTAGCTGTTAAATCCAACATTTAAAAAATTTAGCCATCCATTCAAGGACCAAAAGCTACATCCTATGGGCACAGAGAGCAAATATTTTTTTCCTGTAGTAATAGTAAGTACTTACAAATAATATGTCTAGAAATGGGAATCTAGTTGGGAAAACCAACAATGAAGATGCATTTGCTGGTGAGTCCATTTGAAGTTAACAGTGCTTTTAGTTCACCGAAGTGATCGATTTCACTGGAAAATTAATATGCAACCTTCACAAACTTTTTTCATTGACAAAATATTATTTACTATTTCACAGATGATCGACTGGATAATTGACATTGAAACTATCAGGCTTAAAAAATTATTTTCTCCTGTCTTCATAAACTGCTATGCCATATTTATTCCCACCCCATTGAGCTTAGAATCTGGACATGGTGTAGTGTAAATTGTGTTAGATTGTGCTTTTTGCTCAAGGCAGGATCACAGGAAACGTCTTGTTTGAAGACACTGAAAACATCAGCTTTCTCATCTCAGAGCAGAGAGATAACAAGCAGGATAGATGAACTATATTCTAATCTATTTCACTTTAATACAGTGAAGTTGAAAAGGTGCAAATTTGGAACTGATAAAAAGGAAATACCTGTAAAGGCAGAGCCTGCAGGACTCACTGAGGCAATTGGCACTGAACCTAGTAAGACTGTACTCTTTAGAGGTACCAAACACTTCTAAAACATCTGGAATCATGACAGGTAACAGAACTTTCCCTGAAACTCCAGTCTACATGTTCAGAATTAAAGCTGATCTCTATATGGTCAAGACTTTTTTTCCTTCACAGCTGCTTTCTGCATGGATCTTCCACCTTATTCTGCAGTGTCAAGGAAGATACAGATCCTGAGCTGTAGGTTCCAATTTGTATGCCCCCCAGCTTCAGCTCTACCTGGCATTTTTGATGCTTCTAGTGACTGCTGAAACTGTGAGCTCAAACAAGACAGAGCCTCTTATGAAAATTTACCCAAACCATGACCACGGCATAGTGTAATCAACAGACCTCAGAAAACTATAGACAGTAATCATATAGAAAATTACACTGCATTGAACAGTTTGAACATCACAAAATTATGAATGAAAATCAATTATGGAAAATCCATGGTCTGTGGTTAAAATGAGAAAGTTAGACAGAAGTTTTCTTAGGGACGGGCAAGCAATACCAGATGTGCCCTTCCACCACACAACAGGAAACATGCTGAAACTGCCACCCTTCTCTCTTCTGGTTCCAGAGCTGACATGGAAATTCAATAGTTTATAGCACTATTTCCTTACCAAGAATGACTTTCTAAAATTTCATTCTAATCATGTTTCTTTTAAAGGCAGCAAGAAAGGAGTTAATGTATCAGGCCTCATAGTAGTATGGTCTTTATCCTTTTAGCATTCACAGAACTCCAGAACTCTGACCAGGAAATGGCAGCCAGCTTATTCTCTCATTTTTCTTTTTTTTTTTTTTTTTCCCCTCTATAAAATGACGCATTCTTGCTCTCTGGAGAGAGCGAGTAGTCTCTCCTGATCATACCACAAAAGCTGTCCTTGTGTAATGATTTTCAAACAGTGGTCAGTAGACCAGTGGGGGCCCACAGACCGCATCAATTACTGAAAAATTACCCCAAAAAGCAAGTAAACTTCAAAGAACTATCTGAGAGTAGTTCTGATGGAGAAACACATCTTCATTAGAAAAAGTTCAGGAGTCAATAAGTGAGCAAATATACTAATCTGACATTCCCTATCAACCCACTGCAGAAACACAACCTGAACAGCTAAGCCTGACAGCATTGCGTTATGTAACTTTTCACTGGTCCAGAAATAGATGTCATGAGAACCAGTAGTTTGATCAGAATGACACAGGCAGTTGCTAGCAAAGACGGGAAAAGAACCCATCAGCTGATCTCAAATTGTCTCCTTCTCCTGTCTTAAAAAACAAAATACTTTTTTTTTTTTTTAATAAGCATTTCTACTTGTAGAAAAGACACAGGTCCCTGCTGTAAAATCACAGTATTGCACTGGGACAGAATGCAGTCCTTCATGAATTCCTTAAGTCCTTCATTTCTTCGCAACCTCCCTGCTCTAGTGGAGTGCCTTTCCTCCAGCAGGATTTCCTTTCATCTGCACCAATTTAAACGTTCAGACTTCTAGACAGAAGGGAAAAAAACTTCCAGCATGACTCAATTATAGGAAGTTTGTTTTTCTTTGTCTCGTTAGGCTTCCTTCTGCCTGTGCAATATTTGGTTCACTCAGCTTTAATATGACTATTTTTGTTTAAAGAAATAAAATCTGCAAAAATTTTGGATAAGCCCCCTGGTTTATGCAACCCAGCTTAGATGTGACACTCAGTTAAACTTGAGACGTATAAAAGACATTCCCTCTGCTTGCACAAGGGGCTTTACACAAGAGCTCGTTTTACACATAGAGAATCAAGTTCTGGTTCTGTTGGCATCTATGCTGGTTGGCACTGATGTCAGCACAGATGTAGCAGGCAACAATATGTCATATCGGTCAGTTGTGTGTGTAAACAAGTCTTAGTTCACTTTAGTCAAGTATAAGAAGCATTTTGTTCACTCAGTTTTTGTGCCAGTGGCCACCTACAAAGGAGCAAGGGCAGTATTGCACACAGTTGCCTGCAGTGTGATTTTCATGTTGCAAGAGGAAAAACCCCAATCTTTACACGCTAGGACCAAACTGCACTGCCCCTGCAGCTTGAGGAGGTGAGGACAGTAGCAGAAATAAAGCTGATCAAAAACCTCCTCTCTTCATTTTTACATTTTGAATCAGCAGTGTCAGTATTCATAAGTGGTTCTCTTGCCTTTCTGTGCACTGAAAGCATTTATACGTTGCTTGTCATCACAGTATGTAAGTTGCTGTGACTGAGATATGCCCACAAAGAAACTGCGTAAGAGTTCTTACCTTTTTTTTTTTTCCCCAGAGAAAACTACTTTATGACATAAAGGAAAACTCTCTCTCCCTGTAGCCTTCCTGCTTGCTTAAGCCTCATACCATAAGCAGGGTGAAGAAGTTTGATTACTGGTGAGACCTATAAGGATGTAGATCTAATACAGCTTTGGAAGAGGTTTTGAGATTCAGCAGTTGTTTATCAGTGGCTGACTTTCCACACTTTCTCAAGATCACTTACACCAACAGAAAATCAGTAAAAACGTGTAACTGGTTATATTTGGTACTGCTTCATTCTGATCTAAATGATATGCCAGGTGTAGAGCACTGGAAAAACAGGCCCTTGGAGCAGGGTAACATTGAAGTGATGCGCCAATGTAATACTGGGGAGCATTACACAGCTGGTCTTGTCTTTTTCCAGAAGAAACCTGAAACTGGCTTTCTAATCATAACACTGTTAAGAAAACATGGCATCTTTCAGTAAGTGCAGAAGAGAACACTTTGCAGCAATGGTACCAAAAACTCTTTAGTGTTATTTATACAGGGCCAGACTGATCTTAAAGTAATTGATGTAAATCAGGAGTAAGAACATGGAATTATTCTGGATTTGCATTGGAATAAATGAGATCACAATCTGGTCTAAACTACGAATGGGAGCTATAACCCTAACCACATATGAATGCAGTTACACCATGGAGTCCTTCATTACACTTTATGGACACTGACTTCACAGTAAACTGGCTGGCACCCAGATAAAACCAGATGGAGTGAAATTTGGCCCATTAAACCTTGCCATAAATATATTCCTTACACAGTAAATGTTATTGGACACAAAATAGAGATGGAAAGATTAGAAGGAAACCACATCATCCCCTACTCAATGCAAGGTTGTTCCCTGTGCTCCATGTTTCAAAGCTTTTGTTCATTTTGGTTTTTAATGACTCCAGTGAAAGAGCTTCCACCACTGACCCTGGAAAGCTGTGTTATAATCCAACCAGACCTCCAGTCTCAATTTATGTCTTCTGAACTCAAAGGCATAATGTAACAGTTCAATCACTTTATGTTGGGAAAATAAAGCTGGGGTGCACAGCCAGTGGTTGGCCTGCAATAAGTAAAATGTTTATGTTAATAGGAAACAGCTGTGTATTAATGTTCAACAGCAATACGTATGGGGAAGAATACAGTCTCCTGACTTGTAGAAATCTCCCAAGAGATGACAATGAGCATAATATGTTGATTCCAACTGACAGCCTAAGACTCTCAGGCTGTCTTCTATCACTCAGAAATGTTTACTTGCTGATATTTGCATTATCAGCCTAGGCGTCTTCATGGGAACTCAAAGAAATCTTCTGTCCACTGCACAGCAAACAAACACTGGACTATATCATCAGTATGGTGGAAAATAATAAGCAGCATATTGCAATGTACTTTACTTTTAGTTGGTAAATGAGTGGTTTCTGATCATTCTCTATCTGGAAGGGAATAATTGCTGATGAGGCTCAGAGACAGGCCACAAAAACATCAGACAACCTGAAAAATTACTATACAAGAGAGAGAGAAATTCTCACTTGAACAACACATCATAAGCTATCAAACGCAAGGCCCTAAATGGACTAAACTAGTAATGAAAGGCTAATTAGATGAGCTGCAGCAACAATAGACAGGATTGTTCCTTCCCACCCCACTCCCAGGGCAGTAAAAACTCATCTGCATTGGAGACTAAGCAGAGCTCAAATGAAAGTAGGCAAGAGAAAAAGGTCTCATATGGACACGCTATACAGAGAATTTGGCACTTTCTTTTAAAAAACGATGGAATTGGCCCATGTAGAAAACAGAGGATAAACAAGCTGGTCTAATATAATGCAATTCATGTATGCCTGTGTCATTTTGTGGACATTCGTTTTCTAGCTGTTGACAGAACAGAGCCCATCATCCACAATGACTAAAGTGTGCAGATTCTATCTATCAGTAGCTAACAGTATCTCAAAAACCTTAGTTGCTTTCTTTAGTATATCCAAAACCTGAAAACCACCAGCCAAACTCTACCCCCACCAGATCTGTATGCCTACTAAAAGTCAATCAGATCTTGCAAGCACACATCAGTTTGTCCTCCCTGTCTACACAATAACGTTGACAACAGGTCACATTTTGATACAGATCCAGATTGATTTGACTTTGTAAAAGGTATTTCAAAAGTGGCAGAGCCTAGAAAAGAAATCAGACACACAAATTTACAAATCACATGCTCTTTGGCAGTGTACTGGTCAGTTGCTGATAATGACACATTGCAGATAGAGTCTTTACTTCAAGTGCCTTTCAAAGCCAAGCAGACAGTGAGATCACAGTTTGTTACTCAGACTCACAAATCTGATAAGAGAGCTGATTCAGCTAACATAAAGGCGTAAGAGTCCACCAAAGCTGCTAGAAACAGCAACTTCTTTTCTTTCAGCGCATAAGCTCTGCTTTTTTTAGTGCTTAAAGAGTCCTCATTCAACAAGATGGTTGTTACTTCTGTATTTATATTGTACTGCACAGACACCAGTGAATCAAATACAAGAAAAAAACCCTCTGTTTGCAAAACAGTATTTGTTCCCAACTCTTTGCAAATTCATACTGCATGTGCATTTATTTCACTACTTTATTTCCTTGAAAATAGATTGACAAGGGCTAGGTTGAGTTTTCAAAACTTACAACCCACTCCGACTCTTGTAAACATTTTATAATTTTTTGCAAAGCATCTATTATAAATTACTGTAAACAGTGATTTCCTGTAAGACATTAATGTAAACTCAAAAAGAAATGGATACAAGTGAGTCATGTTAACCTTCTTTACCCAACCTTCCCAGTTTCTTGGTGAGATCTGTCTGCACAGCTCTAATTATGAGAAGTCATGTGCCGGGATAAATGATGGCGTTCTCGGAAGTACTCATGACAAATGGGACATGTTAGCTTCTCCTCTCGTCTCCTCTTGCACTGGGACTCAGTTGAGGAGTATTCTTTTTTGTGATGTGACCGCATGTGGAAGACTAAATCGGATGTCATGCGAAAGGATAGGTTGCATTTGGCACACCAGTTCTGGGCAGCCACTCCAAAGGATGTGAAAGTGGGGGGAAGAAGAGTCAAGGAAGAGGAGGAAGAAGTGGTGTTTGTGTTTTGTAACTGTCCTCCTGCTTGTTTGAGCCACGGTTCTGAGGTATATGGGAAAGCATTGCTCCGAGTGATGCTTGTCTGCAGCATCTGAGCATTACACAAATCACTGACAAAGAACTTGGAATTGAGAAGAGTGCTGCAGCACATGATGTCTGTGGTGGCAATGAAGCCGGACAGCTCCCCCAGGCTCTTTGCTGACTCACTCATGGGATGAGAAGAATTTATTGCAGCTCTTTCTGCTAGACACTTACTGGGTTTGCTGAAAGCACTCTTCTGTTCTCCTCGGGCTCTGGTGGGCCACACAAAGGAGAATGCACTACCGGAGGAGTTCAGCAACACTTCCTTTGATACCTGCTCTTTTCCAAGCGGGACTGTGCCATGCTCCTGTTCTGACTCCTTTGGTCTCTCATTCCTCAACTTCTCCTTCATCCACCTGACCTCAGTGAAAGCGCTCTGCTTCTGCTCTAAAGCATCCTTCCTAACTGACTGCCTCCCTGAGCTAAGCTTCCAGAAAGAACCAGACAATGCATGCTCTCCCTCAACCTCCTCCTTGCCCCCACAGCTATGTTCCTCACTCAGATTATTGGTTTTCTCCAACAACACTGTTTTTCTGCTCCTATTGTTCTCAGCCTCTTCAGATTTTGCTCTCTTTTCTCCTGTGAGACCATGGACATCATCTTTACAAGCTGCTATTTTGACCTCTAGATCCCTCGCCAGGCTGTGGAAATTCGTGGTCTGCTCAGCTAAGTTGCTCTTTTCAGTCTTAGGGTCCTGGAAGTTTCTCCATAGCAGGGTGCTCTTCTCTGGAACACACAGGAAGCGGACATGGGAGAGATAGGAATGCTCGCATTTAAAGACTCGGTCACATTCTTGGCATTTCAGCTCTGCAGAAACAGACAACAGATTATGAATTTTGCAAAGTCAGAATCATGGGCAGACCCTGACCCTGTCATTGACACAAACAAAAACCCCAGAAACATTTCTTGTGTCGTACAAGATTACACATGGTAAAGCTAATGCCAGTGCAGAACGAAGCCCCTTGCTGCTACAGAAAATATTTGCCTCCATGTGCTACTTCCAGAAATGCTTTCATTTAGACTCTCAAGCCAAGTTTGTATTACATAAAATGGCCAGTACAAAACCATCTAGATAAAACCATATGGACTTTATGACAATTTGAAGTTTCAACCCAGATTTGAGTCTACATTTCCTGAGTGAGTCACTGGCTTTAATACAGGCTAAATGTTAAATTCTATGTAGCCAGGTAATGATGTGTTTTAGACCTGCACTCAAAGATTTTGGCATGAGCCTCTATTTTCTGCATAGGATACTCTGGAAGTTTAATACTTTTCACAAATCATCTGATGATGATGCCTGAAGTCCTTATGCTCGTTTAGTGAACTGCTGTGTGCCTCCAGTCACAGATGCCTGTGGCACAGAAAACAATGTTCAAAGTTAAACAATGCCAGTGATGAGCAGGAGGAAGTGGGAACATACATTAACATCACACCGTTCCCTTCTGACCTTTGGATGTACTATGTCTCTGGTTCATTGGGATGATTGCCCTTGAGGAGGCAGTACATAATTCAGTGACCAAGACACCTATGGCACACCTTAACCTTTGTAAACAGTATCCATGCTACCTTATTTCAGAACACACAGCAGTTTTAAAATGCAAGTGATGCCAGACAGCATCTGAGACCTGGAATATATCAGAAAGTGCGTATCTTGGTTAGGTAGAAACACAAACTATTTTTTTACAACCTTAGTTTATAGGCTTAATACAACTTAGGACACTTTCCAAACTACAGAACCTGAACTTTTTATAAGAAATTAAGGCTACTGATTTGGTTGGAATATTATTCCTGCTAGTTTAAAGTATTGAGTCTAGATACGGTGTTTCTTGTGTAAATAAATAAGACTTTGGCCCGGTAAATTCATAGGGCTGACTCTGTGTGTCTAACAGAAGCTAGGAAAATTTGCTGAAATCAGTTAAAATTAAGTGGGTTCCTTCTATAATTCTGTTTATATTAATTTAATATTAATTTACAGACAAGTACATTATCATATAAATTTACCAACTCATACCTTTACCAACCTACACCTTTACTAACCAAGATATATCAGCTGTGTTTCAATCAACCAAAGGGAATGTAGAAAGGGTTTTGTTCCAGTCTAACTCAATCAAAGTTTGGAGCAAATGACAGCTGGAGTCAACCTTGGCATGAACCTGACAGTGATTTGCTTGGCCTCTCCATAATCTAGATTTTTATTTTTTCAACAGTTGCCAACACGATTTCTTTCAGAGCAATAAATTTCTTGCAATATCTCAGAATGAAAATCATGCCCTTCTCCTTGCTTCTACTGTGTCCCACACTTAATAGGCAGACTGCGCTGTATGCAGTACTGTTTGGGTTGTTAAGTATTTTTTACCTCCCTGATCATTTACAAGATTAAAGCTGAACACTAGCCTATGCCTGATTCCTCAATGAGCTAAAAAAAAGCATATTTCCAATTGATATTTTAGGCTTCTGGGATTCCAGGGTAGTCAGGTGCATAGATGTCCATTACACAGCTCAAAAATTACAGCATTAATCCCTACTGCAACATCCCTTCCTGGAAAGCAGCAATGAAAATGACATTGAAAACTGTAAATCTGTGGTTACTTTATGTCTTTGGTTCAATCCCCAAAGCAGAAAGTCTTTTCTTTTAGCAGACCAGCTAAGGATTTAAACAGGTTTTATTTCCTGTATTACATAGTGAAGTTGCAGACCCATTTCAGTCGACAGTGACCCATGCAGTCAACAATTTAGTACTTACCATTCTGGGGACTCTGAGCTTTTATCTCATTGAAACCCAAGAGGCTGGAAAGCTCCTCATCATACCAGACAAGTAGCTCCTCATTTTTGTTGATTTTCCTAGTAGAACGATAATATAACTGACTGTTTTCTAAGTAAGCTTCCAAGTTCTGCTCCTTGCTATTGGCAGCTGCTTGTACAAGTCTCATCCAAGGTAGTCCTGTGGGACTGTGCACAGACGTAACATCTACCTGTGAGACAAGACACAAAAAAGGGAAGTTTCAGGACTTGGAACACAAAATAGATTTCCATCAGATTCAAGAGCAAAGCCCATTTTCTGCCTCACACAGAGCCAGTATGCTAAAGCTGTGAGCCCAATTCATATGCCAGTGTCAACAAATCCGAAGTTATCATAGGGAGAAGGCTTCCCCAGGGTGCGTGCTGAGAGGTCTGGGAGTGCAGCTGCATGGGAGGGAGAAGGAGACATGCAACCCTCTCGTGGCAATGGCAGGAATGGTACATTGGCCAGTCTCCAGCCCACTCATGGCAAGTATGATGTCCTCTGTCTGACGCAGGTTGTCCAATGGGATCCCCCATGTCAGGTGGGGATCACAGAGGTACAGAAGGCATGTTCCTCTGTAAGTAGGGGTCTGAATCCCCATGGGAAAATGGGATATGAGTCAGGAGTGCTGTGGCCAGGGAGAGGTGTGAGATGTGCAGACCCCTGGATCAGTGCAGCATGCGCCCAGAAATGAACACACTCTGGGCAGTGGCATGTGGAGTTTTTCACTAACACAAGGGGATATGGATCAGGAGGTGTAAGGATAATCTTGGCTTTTGATTCAACATCCCAAGGAGACAAATCTGCATATAGAACTGTTCAGCTAGACTACATAAAAATTGTATTTTAATAAATACAGCTATGAAGCATTTATATGATCTCTTCCCTTTTTCAGAAATAAAATTATATATTCCTATTCCTGCCTTTGATAAATGGATTAAATTAATTTCAAGTATCTAAACAGATAAAAACTCATCAGATGAATATGTTTCATTAAATTATTTCTGAGAGTAGCAAGGGGTTGATTTACTTTCAGTATGTGTGCTTTTAGAAATACCAAACAGATTAAGTTAAAAAATGTTGCTTAGGTTGCAAGGTCAAGCACTCAGAAGTTAAAAAAATAATATTAAGTCTACTGCTCAAATTAAATTTCCCTTCTGTGTGTATATTACAGCATAGTCCTCAGTCACACACGCTCCTTACTCCACAGGACTCCTGAATCATTTAGTCACAGGTTGACCATGCTCTGAAAATAATATAACTATAAAACATTTGGCTTTGTCTTCCTCATTAAGTGTGTGGCTCCCATCTTATTTACTTTATTGCATTTGCTCTGAATAGGGAATGTTTTATTTCTCGATAGGTTTTTTTCTTGATGTTTACCACAACAGATCTACATCCTCTGCATTATTTCAAAGATGGGGAAGATTTTCATAGCTTGGAGGCTGAAACACAGAGTGATCAAGGGCAACATTTACATGCATAAAAGCCCTCAACTAATTTTTGAAGCACTAAGTCATTGTTTAGAAAGGAAGAAGTTTGGAAATGAAAAATGTCTAATGACAACTATGATCTAAATTTCACCCCAAGCAATGTATAGCTCTTTGTTGTCCACCAATTGCAGGGCAGACATTCATTGGTGTTTGGTATCAGTATCAGTATTTTGGCTATTTCTTTCTCTGTTTATAAGTCTCTCTGACTATTAGCTACCATGAAAAGTATGACCACATTAGTAGCTTGAATAGAAGAATGAAACATTAAGTCAGACCATTAGGTTAAGAGTTAATTAATATAAGGGAGAAAATAAATTAACATGCCCTGTAACTGGTTCTCTCTAAACACCATGGTAATTAACAATGATTGAGAAATACAAAAGTCTGACAGTGACACAAGCACACCCACCCACACACAGCGCTTGTAACTAATAGCTATGACAGAGGATGTCATTTATTACTTTCTGTGTTTCAGAAACACTGAGCATCCACCCGGCGCTCTAAGCAAAGTCAAAGAGAACACAGCTCCTCCAGGAATCAAGCCTCCTGGGAAAGAGCTGAGAGAGCTTAAAGAAAGTGGGGAGCAGCAGAGGACAGAACATAAGATCTGTCTGGGTGCTGTCAACTAGAAGCATACGCCAGCTTTGGTTTTTCCATGTGTTTAGAGACACTACAAACCCTGCAAGTCCAGCCTCTTCTGGAGATGGCAATCCCTCAGATGAAATCTTTGCACCCATATTGTGGTAAAGGCTTCACAGCCCAACAGGCTTAATCACAGTGGAGGCAATCTGGCTTCCTTGGCAGAGAACGGAGAGAATAAGACTCTTTCATGGAACCCACAAGGGGCACAGTAACTCAGTGGGACAGACTTTGGAGCTGGTGTGCTTTGCTGGGGTAAATGATTGGCTGGAAAGAACCATCAGTGCCAATGGTTGCTGCAGCATTTTCTTCGCCCAAGCATACAAATTGGCCCAAGTAGCTCAAATTAGGGTGTCCAAGAGGATGAGAGAAAAAACATAGAGCTCCTTTTTGGACTAAATGTAAAAGCCCAAGATGAGGAAATCCCTGTTAGAAATAATATTCCCCCAAATCTTGCAGGAGTGCTGCTGAACTGTGATGAACATGAACCTCAGCTATGAAGAATCCACCTTGCCAAATTATTCCTGTGTGTATTCTGTTTGTACCACAGCCAGCAGATCAAAATCCGTTTCTTGTTTTGCATCTCAGTGCCATGATAACAATATAGTATGATGATCAAATTGTTGATTAATTGTCTACACACAGAGTTAGGAGCTTAACAATAGTTCCTGCTTTCTAGAAGGTTTAGTTTTAATTATGAGTAGCTAACAGGATATGAGACCGTCGATTGCATCTGAAACAGTTACTTGCACAGGATTTGATGTATTTACTGCCAAAAGAGAGAGATCTGAGCCAACTTAAGCATCCAGTTTCATGGATGCATAACAATTACTTAGCTCAAATGTAGCAAAACACTAAAGCCATCCCTCTGGAAGGCTCTTCCCATGTAGAAACCTTTTGAGGCTCTTTCCTAAGTCTACAGTAATTCCAAAACTCCCAGGAAAAATACAGAAATATTCCATAAATAAAGTCTCATTTCAAGAGAGATCTTTCTCCAAAGATCTTGTAGTTCTCCTGGAGTATTCATAACACTGTCTAAGCTAGCAAACTGGTACCACAGCCTCAAACAAATAGTCAGAAAAACCTTGAAGCACCTTCTTCTCTTTTTTAATTTTTTTAAAGCAGAAGTGTTAAGCAGGTATCTCCCAACAGCTGCATCTTCCATATTACATAGACTCCCTGGAATTTCTCTCCTCCAAAGCACAGTAATCTTAGTAGAACCTGTGTCTCTCCCAGATCCATCCAAACATGTGGGAAATTTGCTTGCCTCACATTATAAAAGACTACCCCCCACCCCCATCTTCATCTACACCAACGGTGACTGAAAAGTACTTCAAGACCCAGAAAGGCAAGGTACAAGATCAGATTGCCAAAAATTTGGCAACTACAACTGACGAGTTCACACTCCTTCACAGCCCTGGAGTTTCTGACTTCCCCTACATGACAGTGCCTTTTGTTTCACAGACATCTCTGTGGCTTCTCTACAGCGATTGAAAAGTGCAGCTGTAACACAGACAGACATATCTAAGGCAATTTTAGGAGGTCCATGTACTAACAGCAATAAGTTGTGGTTGCCTGAAGATTGTGTGGATTAGCTGCCTCACTGATCTCCCCACAGTTCATACAGCCTGTGCTGAGGTCACTACCATTGTGATTTTACTTGTATGGATAACTGAGCAAACTGGGGTAATGCTTGCTCAGATCTGTCAGTAAATGCTGTGAATGTACCACCTGCATGAATCAGTACAATGCCACCCTCTTCCCTCTCTGCTCTCACAAGGCTGTCACACCTCCTCCTAAGCCTCCTGCTTCACCTGAGTGTGAAGCTTCTAAACTATTTGTCCCTCTTTCCTCCAGTTCCCAGTCAGTGCTGAAGCAGGTCATCAATCCTCAGCATACAAGTGTGACTTTGTATTCTTCCTGCAAAGGAAACAGTTTTCACTGAGGTCCCTCCAGTCTACGGCTCATAAATTAGAAATGCACTGGCTACTTCTGCCTTTGAAGGAGCTGTTAGTTGTGCTGAACAAAACAAAAATATATCCCATGGCAAGGTTACCTTCTCAGGGATGGTATAACCCTTTTTGATATGACTAATATTAAATGCTGCTTTCTCCTACCTTAAATACATAGTGGATGTTCCGTCTATCAGAACACTTGAGAGCAATAAAAGCTACAGTGTCCAGCAGGGTGTTCTGGAGCATGCATGGTCCAAAAACAACTTCTTCAGGAATGTCTTGTGTGGTATGAACCGTAGCCAATATGTCCGGAAAATGGTGATGTAGAAGTTTGTTGTCGCTTGTCCAAAGAAATTTAGGCAAAGATGTAAGTTCCATCATAAACCTGTAAAATAAACAAGAAATCGCATTTGGAATAGAAGTGGAAATGGGAGGGGGCAGCACTATTTAAAATATAAAGGCTTCCAGGAGCTGTAGGTGAATTGTAAGAGCATGCCAGGACATTGATGGTGACCTTGTTAGATATTTATTAACATCCAGTTCAGAAAGAGAAAAATTACTTTGCAGTAAACCAAAATCTTAGGTTTATAAACAAGTGAGTTACTCTTGTAACTGGAATAAGCAGACACTCCAAGAGTTCAACTCCTGCTACACTGCTACTCTCTACAGCCAAGAATAAGAGGTTTTGGGAACAGTAAGAAATATTTTCGGTGAGTGGAACTCAGCATATCCTTGTTCAACATATTCTCAGATATGTTTCTTATTTATTATTAGTAGTTTGTAGAAATGTGAAGAAAGGTAGAGAAGGAGAACAACAACAAAAAATGCAAGCACTGTTTGAAACACATTTTGGAAAAGCTGTGCTTTTTGATTTGGAAGTGCAACATCAGTCTAGTTTGTTACAAAACCAGGAATAACCTCAGTTCCAAGTCTATCCAACCTGAATACACAAAATCTGTGGAGACTGACAAAAAAGGATACTTTCATCCCATCTCAAAACATATGTGAGATCTTACTTATCTGCTGTTGGGAAAATCAAATCAGATTATGACTCTGTATGGTGATACTTTCAGCATAATGTTAGTAGATATTGCTGTCTTTAGAGGATGAATTTTCCTGCCCTGAATGTAGATTATTACATTTTTCAGCACAGAGGTGATTTCTGCAATATGAGCCACAATCTGAGGACTCCGTATACAGTGAGGAGGCAGGTTTGAGTTATTTGTCATTCTAAGCTTCTCTAGGTTTTTAATAAAGATATTGCCGTCTCCAGCTCCCAGCTGGAGGTCATGGAAAACCCTCATTTACGCCATCAAGAGCTGGATCAGGTCCATTAGGCAGGGAAAATTAAAGAGAACAGCAACAAGCCCTGAAGAGGCCTTAGCCTAATAAATACTGAGATGGAAGGGCTGAAGATCCAGTCTAATCTTTCTCACTCTCTGCCAACAGAATTGATTTGTTACTCACTGACTCATGACTTAAACTGAAGTGATATAAAGTGCTCAGGAGAGTTGCACTGATTTAACTACATCAGTTTCTATATCAGTACAGTTAATTCAGTATAATTTCTTCCTGGTAGGCAAGGTCTAAGGCCCTATTCTGACAACATTAAAATACTTGGTTACATATGCAGTAAATATCTGAAAGATGAAGGCCTAAACCAGACAACCAAGGTAAAGAGTGGGAGGTAAAAGGGTATTAAAAAAGGTCAAATGGTTTGCCAGAGTTTAGTCACTAAGAGGAGGATAGAATGGGTCTCTTCTTTCTGTTAATGATGAGTTTCATTGTCTGGTTTCCCAATAATCTCCTAAAGTTACTATTGGTGTGAAAACAAATTGATGGGAACTATGTGTACATTTGTACAATATATAGGATCTATCTAAATATATACAACATGTTCATACGTATGTGTGTGTTTTCATTTAAACTATACTGATTTTTCATAAATGGAAACAGTCAAAGTATGTTTATTTTAAATAATACCAAAAATAAATGTTCCAAACCATCAGAAAATAAATTTGAGATCTGAAGTGCTTAAAAGTCTCTCTAATAAGAAGAAGTTTAGAAATAAATTAGAACTGAGCCAGTTTCTTTTCTAAAAAATTCCCATCCAGGAAATTCCTAATAATAGGAATAAGTTTTTTCTCATCCACTTATGACCTTAGAAAGGCAACTCCTCTTACTAAGATTTGCCTCTCCATGAAATCCATCTGGATTTCTCCGTGTAAACTAGGACAGTGCTGTTCCTTGGCACACTGGTGTAATTCTGGAGAAAACAGGAATCCAAGGCCCTGAAAGATGAGTTTTCAGTGGGGAAGAATGCTGGATTTGAGCACACACACTTCTAGGAACAGGGTGGGTGTTACCTGTGTGCAGGCAGTCTCTTCCTTCAGAAATCTCAGCCCAAGCACAGATACAAGAGCCTGAAGAAACTACACTCCCTTCCAACTAGCTACTGCTGCTTGCTACTTCTATTTCAGCAGCTTTCTAACACCTACCATAAACCCAATCCTAACAAGGAACATTTCTCCACAGACTCAAAAAAAAGTGGAGGAATTATGTGTAACAGCACCACCTAGTGATTTCTGCCATGATACACGCCCCAAAGAATGATGCACAGTGGGGCAGGACACGTTTTAGCACTGTTGCCCCACTCTTGGTTTTGTTACCTGCAAGACGAATCTGCAACCATCAGGTCTTAGAGCACACCCACAGCTCAAACCTCCAACCCGGACAACTCTTTTGACCTCCTAAGTCAAAGTGTCAACAGTTCCCAGCAATGTGTGTGCTGATTGCCTGTCCCAAATCCTGAATGCAGAAGGGCTTCCACAAACCCAAAGGGAAGGGCAGGAAATAAATCTGCTGGACGCAGGAGTCCCTGCCTGTAGGCACTGTCCCCAGGCCTGTCTGAGGGCTAATCCTCCCTTCTGAGGAGGGGAAGGGAAGACATCATTCTGCATTAGAAGAACTGCCCTGTGGCAAAAGTACCTGGCCATGGGGCAAATAAATCAGTATTTATTCTCCAGCAAATAAATCAAAATGTGCACATTTTTGATTCCATTAAACTCACCTAGATTGATGGGACATAGGAAATGCAGGTTAATAGAATAGAAGAATAGAATAGAATAAGAATAAGAATAGAATCATTAAGGTTGGAAGTGACCTCAAGGATCATGTAGTCCAACCATCCCCCCACCACCTATTACCCACTAAACCACGTCCCTAAGTACCATATCTAACCTTTCCTTAAACACCCTCAGGGATGGTGACTCCACCACCTTCCTGGGCAACCCGTTCCAATGCCCGACCACCCCTTCAGAGAAGAATTTTCTCCTCATCTCCAACCTGAACCTTCCCTGGCGCAACTTGCAGCCATTTCCCCTTGTCCTGTCACTAGTTATCTGCGAGAAGAGGCCAACCCCCAGCTCACCACAACTCCCTTTCAGGTAGTTGTAGAGGGCAATAAGGTCTGCCCTGAGCCTCCTCTTCTCCAGACTAAACAAGCCCAGTTCCTTCAGCCGCTCCTCATAAGACCTGTGCTCCAGCCCCTTCACCAGTTTCGTTGCCCTTCTCTGGACACGCTCCAGGGCTTCGATATCTTTCTTGTGGTGAGGGGCCCAAAACTGGACACAGTACTCGAGGTGCGGCCTCACCAGGGCTGAGTACAGGGGGACAATCACCTCCCTATTCCTGCTGGCTACACTATTCCTGATACAGGCCAGGATGCCGTTGGCCTTCTTGGCCACCTGGGCACACTGCCGGCTCATGTCCAGGCGAGCATCAATCAGCACTCCCAGGTCCTTTTCCTCTACACAGCTTTCCAGCCACCCCGCTCCCAGCCTGTAGCGCTGCCTGGGGTTGTTGTGGCCAAAGTGCAGGACCCGGCACTTTGCCACATTAAACCTCATCCCGTTGGCCTCAGCCCAGCGATCCAACCTGTCCAGGTCCCTCTGCAGAGCCATCCTACCCTCCGGCAGATCGACACTTCCCCCCAACTTGGTGTCGTCTGCAAACTTGCTGAGGGTGCACTCAATTCCCTCATCCAAATCATCAACAAAGATGTTGAAATGAGGAACATCAGCTATTTTCCAGCAGATCTTTCCTCTTTCCAAACTCAAGCATTCCACAAATTCAATATGCCATTACAGTTTGCTTGTTTCTAAGTGACTTGTGAATTAGTCAAAGATCTGTGATGGGCAAAAAAATCCCCCAAACCTACAGGCATAAATGGCAAATTTCCAAAATTCTGCCTTGGCAGCTGTGGTCATACTCAACTCTTGTGCAACGTTATTGAAAGGATTTACTGTGTGTACACAGCAAATGGGCTTGTTATGGTCAGTCTTGTGCCAGCAGCTTTCTGCATGGGCAGATCAATGTCTTCAAATAATTTGTCGAATGCACCATCTAGTGTAACATCTCAGTATAACACAGTGTCCCATGACAAAGTGACAGCAGGACCTCCTCCGAGTGCCATGTGGTGTGAGCCTGTTGCATTACCACATCTTCTGGGCACCCTGTCAAGCATGAATTGCTTCTCTCATGAGTGGGTCATTCTCTCTGTCACCCTCTGCTCAAACAGGACGTTAGATATTTCCAAAGGTGCTGGGTTTTGTAGGGTTTGGTCAGGGTTATGTCAGGAAGGGAGTACAGTTTGGAGTTACAGTGTTCTCTTTTTGAAACAGAAGAAAGGCTGAAGATGTGCTGCTTGTACTCGGAGTGGAGAGTGGTGATACTCTGCAATACCTTTAGAAGAAAAAGGATTAATCCATTTTCTACAGTCTCCAAACAGCACGAGAAAGCCCTTCCCTTTGCATAGACAAGCTTTCCACTTGTGTTACAGAGGAAAGTTCATCAGCTGAAGGGTAACAGCAAGCAAGCATGACTGTACTGCTTTCAAAACTGAGCTGCTACCTCTGCAAAGGGATATGCTGCATCCTGTGGGCTTTCTGACCTGGGCCAGCACGAGCTGGCAGGTCTCCAATGCCAAGTGCACTCATCCACAGGACAGTACTAGAACAAGTGCTGCCTCCTGCACAGGTGAGGCATGGTAGGGGGTTATATGGTAACCACAGCCCTTACCTTGGAGAACTGAAATACTGACCTCCTGAAAAGTAAAGACTGAGTCTTGAAACATGACTCTTGAAACATGAGAGAGAAACTGAACTGATTTACTTTCTGAACGCTCTGGTGGAGCAAAGGAAACACAACAGAAGGGCTGAAGGGAGATAACAGGACCACAACAAACAGAAGCCAGCGGTGAAGGGAGCTAAGTATCCATACAGGCTTTACAGGCATCACTGAAGTATTATGGCTGGATTGTGCAACTCAGCAGCTGCAGCATAAAAGAGGGTACCCACACACAGGCATACAGAGACAACCTAGGCAATGAATTTCTACACTGCAAACTTTTAAAAATCACTTTTTAATTGCTGTTGCTGTTAAAGAACCTTATAAGGCTGCATGACACTTTCTAAGAAAGTTTACTAACACAGATTTTGCATTCGTCCCATGAGTTTGAGGATAATAGTGTTGGGAAAATGCACACAGAGATGCCTTTTCAGCAAAGCTCAGCAAGTATAGCAATATCCCAAGCCTAAATCTGCCCTGTGCTCTTCCCCTAGTAACTTCAGTAAAATACTCACTGACACTTTAAAGGAGTAAAGCTCAACAGGGTATGGGCATGAGATTTCCCAGGATCCTAACCAGCTCTGCTCTTTTCAGTCCTGCCACCATTCATTGCAAACCCACAGATAACTGAGGAATGGCTCTGTGTAAGGTCGAGTCCAACTGCTGCCAGAAGAGCATCTGCTGGATTCTTGGCGGGGGGGGGAGGGTCAGCAGGTCTGTGGCTACTCTAGGGCAGCATGCAGTGCAGGGCTGCTGCATAACAGTAAATGCAACCTCATAGCTTGATAGCACCAGCAGATAGCTTAGCATTGCTGAAATATTGCAGCACCACCTGCAGTGCGTGTAACAGATAACAGAAATGAGCTGGAATGAAGTAAGATTATGTATAAGTGGGCCAGAATATAAATCTGAAATACCTCGCAATTTGGATGGAAGTTTGATTTGGATCTAGACTAACCTCTACATGTTTTTCATTTGGTTATAATCTACTTCAGTTATAACCAAGAATGCTTGTTTTTGCAAATATTTCCTTAGTTTTCAGGAAGCTCAGCCTTGAACCTGAATGAGAATTCTACACCAACCCATGAACTCAGCACTTGAGCTCTTGTTTAACTCTAAACCTGGTCTCAATGCAAATCTCACATCTTTGCCAACAGTCTTCATAGTGTAAGGAAAGTCATAGTTATTAAGAACCTACAAATGGAGTCATAATGAGAAATGGGAAAGGTATACCAGAATGCCTGGAATTTTTTTTCAACAGACTGAAGTAGGTGAATTGCTCACATTCTTCATAGTGAGTGAAGGACAAAGAAAATTATCATGACAGAGAACTCCCCAAGACTTCACCTGATTACTGTTGTCTTATGTTATTGATTTCCACACTTTGGCTACTCCTTTAAAGAGTAATAATTCTGCTGTACTCTCATTTCTTACCGATTTGCTAGCTGTTGTGCATCTGACTAATTCACTCCTTTTCTGCTATATAGCAGTTTACAGAACTCTGTCCTAAGCCTCTTTGTGAAGGTCATATCCCTGGCTCTGCATTATGTAGGCAGTGGTACACTTGCCTCAAACCGCTAGTGCTGGGAGTGCCGCTGCTTCCTAGAGACACAATCCCCCTCATGCAACATAATCCTGCTGTTCTTGCTCATGTTCTGCAGAAGCAGTGCCTATCCCTCTGGGCTCACTCACACACGTCTCTGAGAAAGGGTGAAGTAAAATTAATATTTATAGTGCTTTAGTAGCACATTAGAGTCAGATCACCTGTTAGATGACGGGTAGTCTCCATATTCTATCTGTCACAGATGCAAATTCTTCATATGGATGAGTTTAGGCACTTGCTGTTTAATGGACTCTTCATCCCCCAGAGAGTATCTGATACACATATACCATGTCCCTGAGTGATGGATTTTGCATCTTGATTTCTGAGAAGTGTGACAGATCTGTCAAACAACAAGTACCTGTGGGCAGGCAGCCCCCTATGGATTATGCAATTGTGGATGTTCCATCAAAAAGCACATGAAACAGATGGTGCTTACAGCAACTGCTCCCAGCCTGCTTGCTTCCAGAAGCAGCACACAAATTGCTAGTCATCTTTTGGTTTCCTGAATGCTCTTCCAAGCTGGAACCCTGCAGATAGCCTTCTCCTCCTTTCTCCTATTTTTCTAGCACTTGCTTATCATCCCATTAAACAGCTAGGGTCATAACTTCTGCCTTCCTGAGAATTTTTCTACATAGCTCGGTTACCTCATGAGAAAAATATGCTTCTAGAGAAGGGAAGTGAGAGAAGGGCATAGGGACAGTTGTGAGCCAATTTTCAGATCCCTGATTTTCTACTATATGGCCTTCAGATGTCACTGCAAGCTCTTCTAAGAAATGCCTGGAAATGCCCAAATGTAGAAAGACCAATTGGAGCAAGGACTTCTCTGTCTCCTATTTTCACAGGACTTGGCCTGATTGTCCTTGCCATGGTGACGATGTTGAACTGTGGTACCAGTTGGAGTTTCTAAGTGGTGACAAAAGCACTGTTAGCCTTGCTGAACGTTATGATCAACTTTGCAAACATGAAGCAAACAAATTAATCACCTTTACAAGATAGGAAACTTTTCAGGCAGAACTTAATTACCTAGTTCAGCTCTTCACAATCATAAATGGAAGGGGATAACAAAAATTGTTTCTCTTAAATTAATTTGACTTGAAATAAATTCAATAGCTGCTTCTATTTCACCTCTACATTCAATTTTAAGTGTGGATTAATTTGCATATAGTGATATCACTTTCAAAGTAATTATCCTAGCTGGAAAAAAAAAAACCAACCCAGCACAGAAATTACTCAGAAAAACTAATGAAGGTATTTGATCCTAGAAAACATCATCCCACAGTCTCCCCAGCTATTTTTGTATCTGTTTCAGACTTTCCCTACAGCAGAGACTGACACAAACAGGATAGCTCTGCATTTGCCATATCAGCAAAAATGAAAGAAAGAAAAATTGGTACTGGAACCATGATTTCCTTCATCTTTTAACTGACTCCTCTCTTCTCAAGAGTGACGGTGTTTTCCCTGAAGCGCATAACCTGTGACTTTGTGCCAATGCACTCCTGTGACCACTGCCAAAACTGCGTTTGATTTCAATAGGAGGTTTGTCGGTCTGAGGAATCCATGATCAGACATGCAGTGTCATGCACAATAAGCTACAGATATTAAAGGAATTGAACTGATTCAAACAGAGTGCTTCTGTCTGCAGCATTTATTATTCGCTGTTGTTATAAGGAACTGAGGATTCTTAGCATATGAAGGGAATTCCAAGGTAATCAGAGATCGAAAAGTAAGAAAATCCACTTATTGGGTTTTATACATTTGTTTTCCTTCTGTGCAAGGTTTTCTTCTCTCTTTATTCAAGTTGTGAACTGCAAAGGAGAAAAAACAAAACTAAAACTGAAGGAAACTGGTGGGAAATCAAAGAAAGGAATGGAGAATTCTTGTTTTAAAAGAGAAAATGAGTAATCCCAGAACCCACAAAATTAATCCTGAAAGAAGCTGCAACCTGTTTCCTAAATCTATTAAATTACAAGCTGAGAAGGTCCTTTTAAAGCATGAAAAGTTTACACAAGTTGTTTCTTTTAGCTCACTGCTGCTGCAAGACAGAGTTTATGTGCTCCAACTTGGGCACAGGTCTGGAAGATGTTTTCTTTCAGGCATGAAGTGATCCCTTTACACCTTTACTGTAACTTCACTGCATACGTGAAGAAAATTGTACAAGCATACATGGAGAGGACAGGCAGATATAACTATGTGCTGCCATTCCCAGCCTGTTCGAGATGAACAAAGCCAGCTGTGAGTTTGCTATGCCTCAGACAGCCATTATATCCCAGGCAGAGTATACAAAAGTCTTGGATTACCTTGGAAAGGAAAGAATTGCTGTTGATTTTAAGAAAGCAAGCTAGTCATGCGTCACTTATTTCTGAGTCTCAAGTTTAGCAACCTGTTCATTTTTAAGAAACAGCCCATAGACAACATTCCCTGAATTTCTGAGCTCTGAGTTTGCTCTTTTGTCCTGCCATTTTCACTGGGGGAAAATTTGGACCCCAGCAATGATTCTGCACAGAAGCAAGGGGCCAATTGATCCAAAGAGGGCCCTTTCCTGCCAGTGAGCCACTTTCCATCTGTGCATTAAGAATAGCCCAGTTAGCACTGATAATGTAACTGAGATGATGATAATAAAACTTGTGGAGACTGGAATTCTTTTGCTGTCCAGGACTACAACCAGAGCATACCGTGAGTACCTCTCTTCTCAGTTCCTCATAGCCCTTGATAGAATAGAATAGAATAGAATAGAATAGAATAGAATAGAATAGAATAGAATAGAATCATTAAGGTTGGAAGAGACCTCAAGGATCATCCAGTCCAACTGACCCCCCACCACCTATTACCCACTAAACCATGTCCTTCAGTACTGTGTCTAACCTTTCCTTAAACACCCGCAGGGACGGTGACTCCACCACCTGCCTGGGCAACCCATTCCAATGCCCGACCACCCTTTCCGAGAAGAAATTTCTCCTAATCTCCAACCTGAACCTCCCCTGGCACAACTTGCAGCCGTTCTCCCTAGTCCTGTCACTAGTTATGTACTGCTGCCCTGAACATATTCCCTATACTCCTGGGATGTTCAGTCCCTGCAGCTTGCCTGAGCTAAGCATCTGGGAAGAAGCAGAAGGAAATGCAACTATGCACCAAAGAGGAATTTATTGACTGCAGAGATTAATTGAATCTAAAGAGAGTGGAATAAAATTGGGACTGAAGTAGCCTGATGCATGAACGTGGTTTTCCCTTGGCATTCCAGGCATCTCCAGATTTCTTTCTTCATATCTTCCTGTACAGCAGCTGCACAACTCTGACTTGACAAGTCTCTAAAAATAGTTAGTAGGAACAGGGAAACTCACTGTCTAGCATGCCCTGAAAAGATCATGAGGTAGCTCGGAGTGAAGACCCTGATGTCTACTATGAGCTTCCAGAAACTGGCCCCTTTTGAAGTGTGAGTTCAATCTGGTGGTTTTATTGTGAAGCAGAGACTTCCAAGCTTATGCTGTGCTCACAATTTTGTTGTTGTATCATCATGATATCTTCAAGAGGCAGTTCTCCAATTCTTACTATTTCAAGGCTCTGTGGTCTTCAGACTGTTTGCCTTCACCTGAAATTCACAGTACATGCAATGTAAGTTGACAGCTGTTGATGAACCATCATTATATCTTGGCTGGATATCCAGCCTAGTGAATCATAAAGCTGCCAAATCTTTTTATTATGAACAATCTCTCAGACTTCAGTGGGAATAATGAAGAAGACAGAGCTAAAATCTCTGCTTGGAAATTAGTAAATACCTCAAGCTCCATGTTTGCCTGAAGCAAGTAGTGAAATACAGGAGCTGTCTGGAAGTGCAGGTTAAAAGAAAAGTTTCCACGTTTCTTATTTTCTCTGAGGATAGGGAGGACTGAAGTGGACTCTCTCCTGATACATGGTAGCTGCCCCAGACATGCAGCGCTGCCTCTCCAAAGTAGATGTGGATTGACTCACTTCTCCAAGACCACCACAAAGATGCAATTTCCACCTTTCACCTCAAGCCCATGAACCAAATGACTGAAATTGAGTATCGGATCTAGCCTGATGAGAAAATAACTGAGATTTGAATAAGTCCCGGTAATGTATCCTAGTCTCATTGACTTTCAAATGGCAGCTCAGCACCAAACTTCCCTGTGTTCTTAGGAAATGTCCACATTGAACCACTATTTCTACTGCTACCATCTTCCATGGCAAGAAATGGCATAGGTAGGAGAGGAATGGACCACCCACATAGCAGGAAAGCCTGGTTAATACTGATTTTCTGGGATGTGTGATGCAACAGTATCTGCAATAGCTCCACATGAAGCCATCTTTGATTCAGCAGACCCTGTAGTAAACTGGAGGTTTACAATCTGGTGGAAGATGCTTGATAGTCACTGAGGTCTCTGTTCCACATCTTCCCCTGCTTGAACACAAGAAATGAAGTGCAGGCACTGGGAGGGCTCTTGATGTTTCAAGCTGGACAATGAACAATAGTAATACCATGCGCTCCTAGTTAGAAAGGATGAAATATCTTTATTTTCTGCTGTCCTAGTGGTTAAGACAGACTGGGTCTAGGAGTTTCACTCCGTGATGCACAAAATGTCAATACTTCTTTCCAGTTGGGTTGACCCCAGAGGCAGAATTAGTACTTCTGTCTGGCACTGCATCTGATCTAATGGACCCTGGTGGATGGTACTGGCTTGTACAAGTCATTTGTAAGTCAGACAATCCACCTGTGGATAAAGAGGAGTTGACTACAGCTCTGTAGTCTGCTGGCTTTCAAAGACTTGATTTTTGTGTGTAGGGCTCTGTACTGAAGAGCTGTCTCTTCACTCGACTACAGCTGTTGTGTCTAATAGAAGTACTATCTTTCTCCACCACTTTGCTTTTGTGATTTCAAGGCCTAATACCTAAAAAACAGGGTTCCTGTAGGATAAAGGGAGCACGTTTTAACTCTTCAGCCTGGATTGAGGATTATCAGACTGTAAATGTTACAAATTAACATAATTTCAGCTGCATAGTACATGCACTACACTGTATGGGTATATTTCAGTTCAGACCACACAGTATTTCATATTCCAGACCTAAATTACGCTAGGGGTATTCATCTCAGAGACTTGATCTGTTTTCTGCTCCTGCTGCTCCAGCATTGTTCACCATTCAGCAGTAGACGTAATGTCCCAAAATGTCACAGTTTTGAATTTTACAGAGGACAGTGAGGAAGGGAGAGAAAGCAGCTGCAAAAATGCATCTACATTTCTTAACACATGAAAGCGTACAACAAATACGTATTTTAAAGCAACACAGTTATTCTGTGGGAGGGAGAACAGCAAAGGCAGCTATTCAGCTGTCAGCGTAGGGTAAGAAAGTTACTTGTCACACAGATGTGTGTAGCCACTTTCAGCAAAATCCTTGTTTGATTCAAATAAATAGGAGCCCTGACCATGGCAATTGGTGCTAACACATTTGTTCCTTCACAGATTTGCGTATTTATTCCTTACCCAGGCATCCATGCAGACAAACCCACCATTCCCTATGCATAGCCACAGAAAATGGGGAAACAACAGACAACTAACATAATCCAAACACAACCAGACTGAACCAAACACAGCCAGACTGAAGCAAAGTTTGTAACTTGTGAAAACAGTCACAAATAATTTTTCCTCTCTCTTCACAGAGTTCACAGTCATGTCTCCTTTTCATAAATTCAAAGAAATTACACCATCTGATTGATGCTCAAGATACATAAGGTACATTCTTGTTTAACAGTCCTGTTATTTATTTTTGGTGGCTCTAGATTTAAAACAATGTTATAGCTGTTCAAATGTTTCTTTCTGGCAGAAACCTAATATATTAGTGTGTAAGCATATCCACACATATACGTACACATATATACACACACACATGCATTCACAACTATATGTATAGGTATACATACAAATATGTAGTCTTCTCAGTTTTGCAGGCTTATCATCTGTATTTGAAGAGAAAGGTTTTAAAACTAAGAGCAGCCACTTTCACATGGTTAATGCTGGATATTTCTAAGTAACTAAGTAACTTACATTAATGTTATTTACACTAGTGCTAAACTTACTGCATAGTGTCAAATACAATAACAGCAAGCAACTGAGCTGAACAACACTGTGTAATGTGAAATCATGGGGAACAACATTAACAACTTATTTTACACTACAATGAAGCAAAGAAATCTTTCAATGGAAAGTGAATTTTGTAAATTAAAGTAGGTCTGATCTAAAATAATTTGTTTACCAGTAAAATATTTTGTTCTTTGACCTGGGATTCCTGAAGAGCTTTTACAAGTAATATATATATGACTGTAGTTAAGATTATAGTAACTGATTCACAGCATTACAGACATGGAAATATCTGTGTATAACATACTAGGATTTAGTCAAGTAATTCTGCAAAATCTTCTGTGCAATCTATAATTCTTTACACAGAATTTATTTTTGTACTTTCTCATCTGGTTACATTATATACAGCTAATAGAAGCTAAAGTAATACTTTGATTTTGTGTTAATATTGCTATGCCTATGAAGCTAATTTTTTCTATAAGATGATATCTCTGTAGAGTTCTATGAGGCAGCTCTACTTTGAAACACTGGAAGATACTTAAATACTGAATAAATTTGTTTTCTCAAAGAGCAGACTGTGCTTTGGTGTAGCTTTACACATTAAAAGGAATAAATTGTAAATTTAATCTCCCAATCTTTCTATTGCCTAAATAAATCCCTCTCTCTAGTACCAATTATATTTTATAAATAGTAAGGAGAGCTGTCAAGCGCTAGATTTTGCATTTTCAAAAGCCAAAAATAAGGGATAGCTCCTGAACAATAATTTATGATTAAATTCCAAATTTCATGCATGAGTGCAATAACTTTTTATTTAAGAACAACTATATTAAAAAATATAAAACTATTTTTAAAATCATGTCTTCTGTCAAGTTTTTATTGACATTTCTTCCAACTGGTGCCTGTCTGATCATGGAATAAAGACATTAAAATGTTTCAAACATTTCTAGCGGACTGAAATCCTACAGAAACCTTTCCACGGAAGGATTTGCAAATGTAAAGATCAATGTGACATTTTAAAGTAACAATAGAAGCTTCTGACTTACTTAAACAAGTAGGAAATTTCTGATAAGGAGCGTGGATATCCTTATATTAGGTGCAAATAAAGAATAACAATGTGAGGTATTCCAAAGAAAGTTCATCAATTTCTTAAAAGCAATTAGACCCTAAGTAAGCACCTAAACCCGCCGCGATGCCCTGATCACCTGTCGAAGCTGGATGAGGAGAGCTGTAACCAGTAAAAGGGGCAGCCGATGCTCAGGAGGACTCGGCAGAGACGAGGAGCCGGGAGGGAGGAAAAGGGCTTCCACCTTCAGGGTTGCGGAGGGGGGGCGGCCTTCCTCCCCGCCCTGAGCCTCCTCCGCATCGCCCCCCGGCAGCCCAGGGACGGTAACCGCCACCCGGGGGCCTCTTCTCGGGACCCTTCGCTGCCGCATTGAAGCAGGCGGTGACAAGGCCGAGGTTAAGCACTAGTCACCAAAGGGCACCGCCGTGCCCTCGCCTGCTCGCCGGCAACCCTGCCCCCGGGTCAGCCCGGTCCCGGGCGCGGAAAGTCTCTGCGCGGCGGCAGCGCCCGGGCTGGTCGGGGACCCCCTCGGGCCGTCTCTCCGCCCCGGCACGGCCCGACACGCCGCGGCCCCTCGCCACCGCCCTTA
>VWZZ01004451.1:171718-233853 GCA_013399095.1 Psophia crepitans | reverse complement strand
ACCCCCTCTCCCGGGACCCGCGGCCGTCCCCGCCCGCGGGGGCCTCGGAGTCCTCCCCACGGCAGAAGCCATCCCGGGAGCGGCTGCGAACCGCAGCGAAGGGGGCTCGGAAGGTGCCGGGGTTTCCCCTTGTAACGGTACTTTAAAAATAGGAGTTTATTTTAAAGTCGGAGAGAGGGGGGAACCAAACCAACTCCACAATACAACAGAAACACCTCCAAAGCCTTCTTGCCAGTTGTCCTTTAGAGCATCTGACAACACTTTTGAATATAAGGCTATTTTGAGAGCTGCAAATATTGACAAGAATGGCTTACAATTAAAACTACCGCTTCATAGAAAGTACTCGCTGCATACAAAATTAGGAATTTGTTTGAGGTATGAAACGATTTGTGGCACAGCTGGTATGTAAAATAAAACCATCAAACGTCTTGTCATAATCAAATATTCCCTAAATCTGGACTAGCAACATTGCTTTTGAAAGATGTCGTTCCATATAAATGCCTTTAACGCCTGGTAGAAAATTCTTATGAACATGTTGACAAATGAAATAACCCGGGTTATTTGATTAGTGTCCATGTAATCTGAATATTGGCTTGTATTGGGAAAAGAAACGTCAACTCTTTAATGCTTTTGAAAGGATGGATTTTCGCTGCAATTAAAGAGTAATCTTATACCAATAAAGAGAGTGAATCACGCTCTACGTGTCCTGTGCTACAGGGATTAAAGAGGATGAAGTCGAGAATTTGAGTTTTCTTTTAATATTCAACTCAGGCGGAAGGAACAACGTTGAAGAGCGGGACGGGGGGCTGGTAGCTGCCCCGCCGCTGCCGGTGCCCCCGCACCCTGCCACCCTCTCCGGGACGGGTTCATGTGCCGCCGGCACCTCCTAACACTTTTTTGAAGACACTTTCTGATTTGGGGTGCAGAGGTCACGGAACCGACGTGAACAATTTCCACTGCACTTCGTATCTCAATAGTTTGTATTTTTGCAGCCTTTATGCAAGTAGCTACAGAAGGCGTAGGGAGGGATAATTAGAGGTTGTCACCTGCCTTACGGAGCTTGAATCACTGTGACACCGTGCGCTGAGGTAACCTGTGTCCCAGGGTAAGATCCGCATCTTACGGTCAGGGCGGCCGATGGTTGATTTCATTTGCCTTCGAGCGATACGCGAGCAAACGAGCCCGGGTCACCGGCAGTCCCGGGGCTGCGACCCCGGCCCGGCCCGCCCTGCCTGCCCGCTCCCCTCCCTTGGACAAAAACCCTGACCCCACACACCCCTCGCTCCGGGTTCGGACCTGGCGGGCTTGCCCTGTGCACGTGACACCCACTGGCGGGTCTGACGCAGTTCGGAAAACCTGTTTCGTTAAAAACAGGAGGCTGTGGAGCCGGAAGGCGGCCCTGCAGAGACACCCCGCAGCCCCCCGCCGTGCCCGGCCCTCCTGGCAGCGGCTGGGCAGCGGGGAAGGGCCGCCAGCCGAGCGCTAGCCCGCGTCCCCCCGGATTTGTTCTGTCCAGCGCTAACCGAGGCAGTCGCTAGCCAGCGCTCATCGTGGCGGTATCACTGCTCTTGCGTGCTACCAACGAGCCCTAAAACATGCCCCCCTCGCCGGGATCGCACATCCTTTGGAGAAGGCAGATCAGGCAGCCTGCTCTCGTTGCAGAGCAAGATGTTTTATTAGCGATCAGAGAAGGGCAATGCACGTTATCAGAAAGTAGTTATAGCCAATTTTTTCCTCGTAGTGCCTTATCATTCTGCTTTGGAGACTGCCTTGAAGTCTGCCACGTTATTTTACTAAACAATCGGATATTCACGAAGCACCGAGAGAATCTGAAGCTATTAGCGTTTTTATTGCGTTCTGAAAGGCCGCGAGGGCTGCGGGGGAGGGCGGCTGCTTCGGGCAGCGGGTAGGGAGGGCGGCCGGGACGCGGCGCCGGGGCTGCGGCTGCCGGGGACCGTGCGGGCTGCGGACGCTAGTGGGCACCGTGGAGGCCGAAGCCCGGCGGGGCGGGAGGAAGGTGGATTCCGGCTGCCCCAGCGGCCCGCTTGCTCATTTTTTATGAATGTCACCAAGGAGGATGTGGGTTTCTTGTATTTCTCCATGATCTAAGCAATCGCCGGGTCCCAACTGGCCAGTGCACAAAAACCTTTAAAGTGGTTAGTTCAAGCACTGCATTTAACTTCTAGCTGTGCAGAAACGGGGCGAGCGGCTGAAAACCGGTGGACCCTCTAATCTTTTCTTGATAAGTCCCCGACCGCCGCCGCGGTTGGATGTGTCTGAACTCTGTCCAGCGCAGAAACAGGGAACTGACACCGAGATGCTTTCCCCGCAGTGCAAACTTTATTTCAGACTTGAAGGCGGCAACCTACACCGCACAAAATACTCGAGGAGCTGCTGGAGGGGGCACCGAGGCCGACGGGGAAGGAGCTTTGCGCGGCGGGGCAGTCTCGCCGCGTCCACGCGTGTCCTCGTCGGTCGCAGGGGGAAAGGGCCCGCCGGCTGCGTGAGGGGCAGCCCGCCACCTCCCGATGGAGCCGCACACCTACCGCGAAGCCGGCAGGGCCCAGGACAGAGCTGCCGTGTGCTGCAGGGAAACACCCCATAGGCTCGCACCCACACCCCGCAGCCCTTCTCGCGCCTCCCCGCAGGGCAGCGGGGTGAGCCCCGTCCGGGTGAGCCCTGCGGCCCTTCGGGTACCGGCTGTGTCAAGGAGAAGAGGTGTCACTTTTTGCTGTTGGCATGTAAAAGAGATTCCTGGCCGGAGTTCTCGCTCGGCTTCCCGGGTGAAGAGGCCCCCGGCGAAGCGATGGGTGTTTGGGGGGCAGTACCGATGGCGCAGCGTGCCAGGACCCACAGGGGATGGATTCCCTCGACCTTGACTCGCGTTCAAAAGCCTTCCCCCAAGAGAGAGAAATGTCTAGTCCCAACTCTGTCATGCAAAGTGACTCTGCTCGCATCCCTCCCCGTGGCTCTTTTCATTAATTAGGGGCTGCAATGGGTGTGGGGGAGGGAGAAGCGGCTGGAAGCCACTAATTATTCAAACTTTGAAGACAGCATCCAGATGAGCTGGATCAGCGATTTTGGGCAGCACTTTGTAACCTGTGTGTATCAGGCGGGGAGTGATTATGCTACTATGCAAAGCCTCCATTAAGAGATTTCGTCTCATCATTACTCATTGCCTGCAGGATGTGTGCAGGCTCTAGTGTGAGTAAACTAAGTTTTTTACCACGGGGGGGGGAACAAAAAAAAAACAACAACCCAACACAACAAAACCAAGCAAAACCAAACAAACAAAAAAAACCCAAAACAAAAACCCCAAGCCAATTTGCTGTGGCATGAGCGAGCTGTGAAAACCTGTCCTTACTCCCGCCTCCAGGTAATGACCTTTTTAACCGCACTCATCTCTTGCAACTCAATTTTTCACAGGTGCCCCCTCACATCGCCCCCTCACCCCCGGTTTGTCACAGGTTTTTGTAACGACGCCCATGATTCCTACAGCAAATTCTTTTTGCCCTGCGGCTAACAACCACTCGCCGCTCAACTTCAGTCCTCTCAGGACTCCTGCCGCTTCCCTGAGTCCACGGACAAGAAATAGAACAGGACCCGCAGCGATGTCCCGGAGTACAGCCGGGCTTCCCTTTCGCCGGCGGTGGAGCTCCCCTGCTCCCCCCGCTCTGAGGGCAGCCGGCTCGGAGCCGCCTCCGCGGAGCAGCGCGCACGGGCGGTGGGGGCGGCTGCGCTCCAGACCCCGCTGCAGCTGACCAGCGCCCCGCGGTCAGCCCGAGAGGGCAGGAAGGAGGGAGGGACGCCCGTCCTGTGCCCGCGGGGGGCAGCGGTGCCTAACTTCGGTCCCCCCGTTCGCAGAAGCCTTTCCCACCGTGGTATCCCGGAACAGGAAAGTCCCAGTTCAGCTTTCCCCCATAAGATCCTGTCTCCCTCCCCCTGCTTCCCTCCCTCTACCCCTTCCTGCCTCTGGCCCTTGCGAGAGGAGCCGCTTCTCTCTGTGCGGGACGGGGCTGAGCCGCCCGGGGCAGCCGCCGAGGCGGCGGGGCATGGGGACGGGGCACTGGGGACTCTCCGTCCGGACTCAGACCCCAGCCCTGAGCCAGCGGTCCCGTGCTCGGCGGGAAGGGCTGCCTTGAGCTCGCAGGGTTGAGCTGAGATCCTGTAGTTAGCGAGGGTTTTTTTTGTTTGTTTTGTTGTTTTGGGTGGTTTGTTTTGGTTGTGGTTTTTTTTCCCCTCTTCCCTTGGCGTTTCCGAAGAGCCCGTAAGGTCTGCAGCGCGAGAGAGAGACTGGGAGAGCAGGAAGAATTAAGGAAGGGAAAAGATGGCGAGTTGCAGGAGCAGCGTGGAGAAGGCGGCATTTTTGTGCTGTTTCTTGCTGGCAATGGGGTACCTAACCTCCTGCGCCCGGCCGGAGGAGGAGGAAGAGCAAGAAGAGCAGCGCTCCTGTCACGGTGCCTTTGATCTCTACTTCGTCCTGGATAAGTAAGTGACAGTCGCATTTAAAAACGTTTATTCACCCTTCAGTGCCTCCTTGAAGCAGCAGGGACTTTGTTTCCCCTGTCTCCCCGGGTGCCTTCCTTGCCTCCCGTGCTGCCAGACATGATATGCAAGGCAGGATCATTATTTTTGCTCCCCAGAACTTGCACCGTTTCCCAAAGGGACTATTTAGGAGAGCACTGTGATTTATCCTGGATTAGTTGCACATGCAAACCGGGGAAATCAGGTCGTCTTCAGGTTGCAGCGTGTGGGCTGTAAGTGTTGAATGTGAGGGGATGTTTGTTAGTGTCTTCAGCAGCCCTGAAGCTTGGCGTCAAGACTCAGGCTAAGCACATAGTGGGATTTAGCTATGCTAAGGCTATGCAGACCTAACTGAAGTTAAGACTGGAGTGCTTGTATGTAGTGGTTGCTTTTTTACAGACTCACCGTAAGGTTGAGTAGAAACAACTTTTATAAAAGCAATTTGGAGTTGTCTAAACCTGTGTTTGAGTTACCTATTAAAATATGTTGGCAAATACTTTTCTTTAATACTGTGTTATCCCAATTTAGGTATGGCCAGAGGGTATAGTTAAGCTTGCATTCATAGGCATGTTATAGCAAGCACTAGCAAAGTGAGTGGTAGACTCATGCACCCACAGGTGTTTCAAAAGGCACAAATTTCTTTCTGTCTTGGTACACTGCTCTGGCTTTATGGCCAAGGGTTAAATTCAAGCAATAAATTGTTAGTCCCACATATACTCAGTGTGATGGTTGTATTATCTAATATATCCTGGGTTACATCTGTGACACAGTATTATGAAATACTGGAGGGTGCGAGAGCTGTTGAGTCCATTGGGCCTGCTGCACAGCCTGCATGAGGCAAAACACCACCATTGCTCAGGAGCCAGCATATTCCTATATTTAAGAAGAACAAAAAAAAAGGTCATAGAGTAGTGATTCTGTTCTTAGCTAGTGTTAGTTCTCAAATTAATTTCTCCAGACTTTGAAGAAGTGATTGCTGTGGTGTTATGCTCACTTCCTGTATCTGTGGTGATTTTACCCCACCTGGCAGCTGAGCACCACACAGCTGGTTGCTCAGTCCCCCCTCATCGGGATGGGGGGAGAAAATCAGAAGATTGAAAGTGAGAAAACTCAGGGGTTCAGATACAGACAGTTTAAGTAAAGTAAAATTCCGTGTGCAAGGAATTTATTCACCGCTTCCCATGGGCAAGCAGGTGTTCCACCATCCTCAGGAAAGCAAGGCTTCATCACACTTGATGGTTACTTGGAAAGACAAATGCCATCACTCTGAATGCTGCCATCATGACACTCCCCCAGCCCCTTCCCTAAGCCTCTTATAAGCTGAGCGTGACGCCATATGGTATGGAATATCCCTTTGGTCACTTGGGGTCAGCTGTCATGTCTGTCCCCTCCCAACTCCTCTCATACCCCCAGCCATTCTGCTGCAGGGTGGTGCGAGAAGGAGAAAATGCCTTGACTCTGTGTAAGCACTGCTCAACAAGAACGAAAACATCTGCCGACTACCAATGCTGTTTCCAGCATAAATCCAAAACATGTTGGCTACTATGAAGGAAATTAACTCACTCTCAGCTGAAACCAGAGCAGTATCAAATTCCCCATAACAATAAATGCTGGTGACTGCAATATGGGGTCTCTCTGTGACATGGGATTTGTCTTCTACACGGCAATTTCCTTGTTTCCAATGTCGTTGTGTACCCCTGGCAATCCCCACTGTGTTCCTATGCTACTTCTTATCTGTAGATCAGAAAACACTTTACTGGGGTGATTGCTGTTACTGCTCATGTTGTATTTGGGGAAATCAAGGCAGAGAAGAGAGTGATTTGCTTGGAGTTACTTACATGTCAAGCAATAGGATGATGGTTGTGTAAGCAAGTTCCTCTTCAGTATTGTGGACCTGGAATCATACACTTTCTTTTAACAGGCTACAGGTTTTATATTTTGGCTCAGGTGTTACCCACTCACTTTCTGGCTGTCTGGAGACCAGACCTGATTATGGTTGAAGTAAAGGTCATGCACTGTGATTCCAATGGGAAAATTCTCTTTGGCTTCAGTCACAAGCTGAGTCTTTATAACCTTCAAGAGTTACACCAAAGCATTCCTCCTGTAAAAGTTACTTGGCCCTTGGGTAGTTTTAGAATCCACTCTTGCTCCTACCAAGTCTGTGGCAATGTGGTGGAAAAACTGCTGCTGGCCTTGGTGAGATTGCATTACAGTCCATACAGGTAGTATTAGAGTGCCAGATCTGAGGTGCCCTAGATCCCATGCTGCCTTCCTCCTGTAACCGAATACATGTAGTACCCAGGTGGGCTGGCCGAGCATGTATTTAGCCCTAGCTGTGTTCCGTGACATCTGGCACAGCACAAGGAGCTTTATGGAGGTGGGGAGAATTGACTGAATGGATAGACTCTGGATCTTGGGACAGTTAATCAGGAAGGAACTAAATAATCCATTAGTGTTGAGAATGGTCAGGGTATTCCTGGTAGGGAAATGGCAAGAAGCCTGTCAGAAGCAGCTGGTCAAATCTGAGAATGCAGCGGACACATTTTTTTTTAGAACGGATCCATGCTGACACGTGAATTCTGGGTCGAATTTCTTATGGGAGGAATCCCCAGAAAAACCCAGCCCTATATACCACACAGTATCCCCACATAGCCTGGGGATTGCCTCCCTTCATTGGAGCCTTGCCAGGCTAGAGTTATTTGCATTCAGTCTTAATTAGCTGTCTAACAATGGGATTGAAGCATTGGCTCTGAGAAAACTCCAGGCTTTATTCCTGCAACCCGGTAGCGTGCTCTTCAGCTGAGTGACAGGCCCTGTTTCTAAAGTCAGCCTGGGTGAACCAAACTGACTGTAAATCTTCTTCGCTTTGCTTCCCCATAGAAAGATGTAATCTCACATCAGTAGGAAGCAAATTGGAAGAAGGTGACAAACCTTTCTCCTCATGCGTGCAAGCACTGTTTGTTACTACAATGACTTTACTGGGGCATGATTTTTCCTTTTCATTTTGCCAGGCAAAGTCTGTGGGGATTTAATCCTGCAGGCAACAACCATCAGATGGAAAAGATCATCTGCTGGTGAAGTTATTGGTATAATATATATGCTGCCAATTAGAAAAAGAAACTCTGATTTCTTAGTGTTTTTCTCAGCCTGAAGTTGATTGCAGCCCTTTATGTTAACTCCATAGGATGGGCAAGATCAGAGCAGTGAAGTAAGCCTTGGGTGCTCCCAAAGCTGGCGTGGTCAAAAGGAAAAGCAGCATGTGTGGGAGGGAGACCTGCCACCATCCTCCTTAGGATTGTCTGACCATGCCAGAGCCGCATTAGGACTGCCTTGTCTCTGGGGATGCTTAAATGAGCAAATCTCTTGAAGCTACAAGGGCTGGACATTTGCTGGCTGCAGAGGCAGCTGCCTAGAGTCTGCAATCTTGTGCTGTCTGTATGTAATACTTTGAGTTACACAGGCTTGAGCTTATTTAGAGGTGTAATGGAAGACTTTAAAGTATCATAGTGAAGCAGCAGAAATTTTTCTGCTTGCAGCTAAATCACTCCCTCTGCATGAGGTAAGGTGGTATACCATGCAGTTGACATACTCATCTTTTCTATGGCATGTGGTAAGATCCATGTGTCGTGTCAGAGATCGCACATTTACCTTTAAAGAAGAATAGCTCTTAAGCCCAACATAATGGATAGCTGAGTACTTTTTACTTGCTTTGATTGCTGCTTTTCCTTTGATTGTCCAGGCACATGAAGAACTTCTTTCAGTCCCATCCCAAATGGCCAAGGACAGGTCCTCTTAGGGATCTGATTGCTTGATTATTCAAGTCTTGTCATGACATCCTCATCTTTGAGTATGTAAATAATTCCCTTTCATCCCTGCCTTGCTGTTAACATCCAGCTGTTGTTTGTAATCATACTGAAATGCACTTGCACGACAGAAAGGATGACTGACCTCTAGTGTTTTCCAATTATAACGGTGCCTGGTAGCGTTGTTATGATTGCTTATTGGTGCAACAAATATAAACCCTTTTAAAGTAAGGACTTAACTGCCATAAATATCTGGCAATGCTTGACATGATAGATCTGAGCTGCAGAGCTGTCTGTATTTTATATTTACCAAGTATGAAGAAATCCTTTTGATTATTTTTTTTGACTGTAGGACAGGATAGGAAATGGCGGGGGGGAAGAATGTGAGATAGTCAGAAGCATTTTGTCATTTTTCCTGCTGTGACGTTTGCTAAGAAATTGTTTGGATTTTCAAGAAAAATGAGCTGCACAGCCTTGGAAAAAGTTTGGTCGTATTGATGGGGTTTTGGGGGGTGGTTGTTGTTTTTGTGGTGGTTTTGGTTTTTGTTTTTTTTCCACAGCACAGACCATGGCAGTGCAAATGTTTTGAGTAAGGCTCTGGCTGATTTTCTTTTGGAGCAGTGATTCAAACTCTTTCTTGGGGGTAGGTTGGTCTAACCACCCCTTTCTCCACTCCTCATCTTCACCCCTGAACTTCTGGGTAGTCCATCTTCATGATACTCCTGTCTTTTGGGCCCATAGTACTGTCTTTCACATCACTTTTGCTTTGTCTCCTGTGCTCCCAAGAGCATCCCTGTCAACAGCAACTTTGGTAAAGACATCAGTAAAATGTGGCTGGTCAAGCTTTCTCACTCGTAATCCTTTTCCCAGATGCCTTCCTCTAAACTAGCTAAGCCTCGCTTCGGCAGTGATTGTCACTGGTAGGGAGTTGGTGGGGAAGACAACCTCCTGATTAGATGGGAAATTAGTTACCCTGTCCCATCTCCTTCCCGATTTTGAGTCTGTGTCCACACACACACACACCCTGCACCCCACCCCACCCCTCCCAACTTCCCATTGAAAAGCCAGTTTTGGGAGGAGGGAAGTGTTGGGCAGGAAGCATGTTGATGCTTCCTAATTCACTTCAGGCGAGGCAAACAGCTATCGGAACAAGAGGCATTGCAGTGGCTGCTCTTCTGGACCAGCTTTTACAGTTTAAGACAACTACAGTGAGTTGCTGATCTCCAGACACCTTGTGGGTGGTTTTGGGGGTCTTTTTTGTGTGGTTCTTTTTTTGTTGTAGTGGGGTTTTTTGTTTTCGGGGTGGTTTTTTTTTTTTATATTTACAACATGCCGTGTTAAAGCAAGCAAAGAAGAGAGTTTGGTAAACACATTTTGTGTCCCTCTTCCACTTCCAATGATTTTCTTGCCAATGATTTGAATGAATTTAGCACTCATGAATTTCAAGTACTAGTGAGAGCAAGTATTTTTGGCTTCAGGCTCTCACTGTAGCCCTCTGCCTTTCTTCCTGTGTACACGTAGTCCCAGCCCAAGAGTGTTATGACGGACCTGGACCTGTGAGAATTCCTGCAGCTTCTCTCTCTGTGCTGTTTCGGTCCACTGCCACTCTGTGTGCTGGTGTTATACCCTGCATGAGGAGGTGAAGAGTGTGGCTAGCAACATTGTTGTGGTTGGAAATTAGACTGCTGGCAGAGACAGGTGCCTGAATATGTGTTCTGTTATCTAACTTAATTGCATTTGAAAATCTTGTGTTGACTGACATAAACCTCTGCTGAACTCCCTTTTATGTAAGCAAGAATATCTACCTACTACAGCCAGGCTTCAGTTCATCATAAGATGTAGGATCTGATGCAGATCAACTGCTGATTTGAGAGGAGTTGCTGTCTGAATAAAAGTATCAGCTTTGTTCCTTATTAAAAATGGTTGTGTCTATCCGTCTGCCGCCTTTTCTGTTTTTTTTTCTTCCCCTTTATAAGGTAACCACATCATCTACATGACACTTCTCATACTCTCCAATTGCCTGTCAGCAGTATTCTTTATTATTTTCAAAACATAATCTGTTGGTATTTTGCCTTTGCATCTATCTTTGTTGTGGTTATATCACAGTCAGTGCTGTGATTTTTTTACAACCAGGTATAATTGCTTGGAATGTTCCAAAGCAAATTTTTATTTGTGTTCAGACATACCTATGTTATTGGAACCAGGTTTTATTTGTTTGTATTTTGTCTGATATTATTCTCCCAGATTTGCCTTTTGGGGGGGGAAAAAAAAAAAAACAACAAAATAGGAAAACCAGTTCCCTTCCTCTCTGGCCCAAGAAAAAAAAATCTTTAAAACACAAGGCGAAGCTAATGGGTAGTGGTTATTTGACATAAAATGTGTACAGTTAACAGGAAGAAAAAGCCATGGCAGCTTGTCATTTGCAGTCTATTTATGCATGTAACTAAATCTGATTTATTTGGGGCTTGAGCCGAGGAAGTAAACAGTAAGATTCCCACTGACCTGGGAGTTTGGTTTGTGTGTGCTCAGTGGTGGAGAATTTCATTACTTTTGTCTGAGCATGTAGGCCAAACACTGGTGTGAAATGTGATTTGAGTTTGTATGATGTGTAATAGGACTGAACCTTTTCATCTCAAATGTGGAGATGATGTGCTGACTCCTGTGAGTTATCAACAGCACAAGAGCTGTATCTCCCTGCTCCTGGTTATCATTTGCACCTTGTTAAGTTGTTGCAGTGTGGCTGGGATTGAGTGCTCTGTTTTGCTCCCTGTGCTGTGCTGAAGAGGACTGGGATGCCAAGAGCAGGTTTTCCAAGCCTGGTGTTGCTCAGAGCAGCTCTGGAGCTTTAGAGGGAGATCTGAAGTGGTTGGATACAATCTGAGTGTGGCTTCTGAATTTCACTTTGATGGGCTGTTCTGGTGGCTGGGTATAAAGCAAGTGCTATAGCACCAGGTGGATAGGATTTGTAGATTGGATGGATTACTGTAGGCGCAATGGACGATATTTTGAGGGATGACTTACAGAAGTCACTCATGCTGCTGCAGATTTTGTCAGTAGCTTTACAGAAGAAAATTAATGGGTTTGGTCATGAAACCTTTTCGATTCAAATACTTTGTCCTGTGCTCGAGATGCTGGCCTAGGACTAATAAATCCATTTTCCGGTCACTTCTTTGTATCTTCCCCTCCCTGTTCCAGCCCTTGTCTTGTTCATTAGTGTTACAAGTACTTTGAAGTGAGGACTGTCTCAGAATGTCTATCTCGGCTAGTGTTTCTAATTGCCTCTGGAGCAGATAATATACACTAGTCCTTCCTTGCCTGGATGAATCACACAGTCATGGTCCCTTCCATGCTTGGAAGAAGCATTGTTTGAGAGAGGAGGATTCTTGTCACTTTGAATGCTCTACTGGCTCAGAAGAAGGGAGCAGAGGGGTGGGTGAACATGTGGGTGCATGTCTGAAACCACAACAGACTAGATGCCCCAGGGTTTGCTTTTATTGCAGAGCCATTATTAGTGATGTGCAAGAATTCTGTTGTCCACAATGCGGTTGTAGCCACAAAGAGCTCTACAAATAACAACAACAAAGTGCCACGTTTTTGAGCGATGGGCTGTATACAGGGCCACCATTTGTTCGAGGGCATAGAGACTTACAAGGACCTGCAAACTCCATGGGTGTTGTATTCCCCTGACACCATACGCAAACTGAACTCAGCATCAGTAATAATGGGTCTGTTTCCTGCTCCAGGATCTCTGGAATTACTGCTTTCAGCTAATCTGTAGCAGGGGCAAATGTGCATGTGGGAGGGCATGGGGTGAGGGGCAGCTCTGTATCTTCAAGGGTTTTTCCTTTCTCACTTTCAGCCAGGAGGAAAGGCTTTGGATCCTGCTGCCTTCTCTCTGTGTACATGTGGTAATAAAAATATTTACTGTTTGGGTAGTACTGGGGTATTAACGTTCACTGCTAAGCTGCAGGTCTAATGTATATTGCATGAAGTTGATCTGTATAGGCTCTTGACAGTGAATTTGGCTGTAACTGTGAATCATACCTGTCCTAGGACAGACACCTTACACCTGACCCTCCTGGTTTTTTGCTTGCTGAAGCAACTGGGCTGAAAGTGGCACCCCATTTGCCAGGGTTGTGCTGCTTGATTTCTCTGGGATCCAGCTTCCACGGCCTCTGAAAGCCTATTAGGAAAGAAGAGGAGGTTTCCAGCCTGTCTTGTGCTTTGTTGTCTTCTCAAACAGCAGTGAAATCCCACAGACTGAGGCAGACATGACTATAACATGCTTGCTGTTTTAGAGAGCTCTGCTAAGCTAGGAGGAGTCGCTCCAAAGTAAGCAGGAGCAGAATCAAGCCTTGCAATCACATTACTTCCTTCCACCCCCAGAAATACTCGCTGACCTCCTCTTTTCCCCTCCCACCAAGCAGTAGCAATGTGAATTTGGGAAAACAGCAGCAGCAGCTGCTCCTCTGAGCCGAGTCCTGATGAGGCCGGGAGCACATTCTTTCCTATGTTGTGGTTTGCTGACTCTTCTCTTTGTCTCGTGTGTAATGGGAACAGAGCTCATGGAGCAGGGAGCATGCTTGCAACAAATGGCTCCTGTGGGTTTTTTTTTCACTTCACTTGGGCATAGTTCTGATCCCAGTTGCGTAGGTATGAACTTGGGGAAATTCCACTATTTCTTTGGACCTGCTCCAGGTTTACCCCAGCAGAACCAGCAGCAGAAACAGGCCCCAAAATACTTTCTGCAGCTGTTTATTGCTTGGCATTTTCCTTCACCATGAGAATTATGTAACCTCCGAGGGCTGAAACCTCTCCATCCAGCTCGACTCAAAGGCACACAAACTGCTTGCAAGCAGTGGGTCACTAGCCACAGAGGTGTTTGGCTTGTGGGGCTTGGTACTTCACCAAGAGCATCAGACTGACTGGGCTCCTTTAGTGGAGAGTGCAGGGAGGAAGCCCAGGACTCAGCTGGGTGATGGTGGCCATTTTGATTGATATGAGGAGTTGAACCATGTCTCTACAGTGTGAGCCAACAAGATAGGTCTGGTTGTAACAGTCTGTCTTTGCAGACGGCCACAGTGCTGGCTTGGGTGATCCATGCTTCGACCCTTCACAGCAGGGTACTGGCTGCATCACTTCCCCTGGCTTCCCCTGCTTACTCGTGAGGGTGAATGCTTTTTCTGCACAGTGCTGATCATTTTCGTGCTTCACTATTTTTTCCTCGTTATTCAGACGTCTTTATAGTTCCTCTGACATCTTACAGGAGTGTATAATTAGGTGGCCAAACAGGCTAGGCAAAGAATCTGTTTGTGGTTATTTACTGATGGCACTTTGGGACGACGTTCCATCTCTGTCCTAGGCTCCTGTTAGCACAGTTACATTGGTTGACAGGAGTTTTTTCTTAGTTACTGTAAGGTTCTAGAGGAAACAACAAAAGCACTGAAACTGCTGTAAAAATCGTGCCGTGTGGATGTCCAAGAATATCCATCACTGAAAGACCCTGAGCTTTCCCTAGGCTTGCTAACTGGTGTTAAAAATGGGTGTGGCTTTCAAGCATTGGCCATGGTCAGAAACCAGCTTAGAATATGCTTGGAGCCTCCCGCTTGCCATGGGAAACCAAGGCATAAACCTCTTTGCCTGATCCAGCCATGCAGCCAGTTCTGCAGTGTGAAAGATAAGATCCCAAAAGCAATTAAATGCTTCAGTATTTTCAATAGTGTTGGGCAGCTTCTGTTTGTCAGTGTTTGAAGTAATATTTGACAGCATTTGGCAACTTAGTATATAGTTTAGCAAACACTTTATTGTTGTAATTTTTCTGTTTAATCTGCCATTAAAACTGCCATTGCTGATTGTATGGTGTCAGGCCTCTGAGGCAACAGACAAAACTATCAGGACAAACCCCAGAAGCATCCAAAATACCTATATATAAAACAGCAAATTAGAAGACTTTTCAAATAGGGCTATTTAGAGGTGAGCTTGGGCAGGAGGGAGGGGAAATCAGGTTCTTCTATAAGCCAGGCCACCCCCACTGGTGTTCATGAGGGGTTTGATAATGACCAGCATTGGTGGCATTTGGGCATCATTTGCAGTGGCAGGTGACACACCTGGTCTTGGAGTGTGGTGGGGAAAGTGATAAAGGGCTGATCACTTCACTGATACTCCTTATATGGGATTTTGAAAAGGTAAAATTTTCTTGTGAGTATTTCTAACACTTCCCAGTTGACAGATTGGGACTCTTTAACACTTCCTAGCTGATAAGCAAGATATGGGTGCAGAATTCCTCCTAGGGGAGAAGGAGACCCACTGCCATGCTGAAATACTTATGCTCAACAGGGCTGTAGCTCAGTGATGTAGAGCCAGGCACTCTAAAAGCACAGTATGCTCCCCATGACGGAGACCTCCTGAGCTTTTCAGAGGTGGGCATCTATAGACCTACTACAGCCAATTCTTAGTCTCACTGGCATTACCCTTCCTAAGAAAGGGTGTTTCACTATAAAGTGCATGGAAGTGCAAAGTGTTAAAGTTATCTGTGCATTTTCACTTTAAAATTCTTCATGTTTTTCCACTGTTAGTGGCTTATGATTTTCTTGAATTTTCAATGTCTAGGCTGTTTTACCAAGCTCTTATTTGCCTAAGATGTAGATTTAAAAAAGAAGGGGGGGAAAAAAAGTAATTCTGGCAGCCCTAAGAGGGTCCTAGAAGTGAAGATTTGTTGCTGTTATAAAGAAAAATTCTTTGCTACTTTCTTTTTTGGATTGCACCAGTGCTTCTGCAGCTGGCAGCAGAAATTTGATACCTCACTCAAAATAGGTCAGTGTTTTCCAAGTGAGGAACTGTGGCTATTCTATGTAGGGAAGTGACTCTACTGGAAATTGCAGGAATTTGATTTAAGTTGGATGGCAAGCTAAGAATGAAACTGAAAGCATTGACGCTCGGGGAGAAAGAATTTTTAATAAAAATAATAAAAAAAGAAACTGTAAATACATCTTGTGTAGATATAGGGAAAATCTGAGTTCATCATGTTTGGAAATTTAGCCTGGGACTTTCAGAAAAATCCTGGAGAATTACATGTGTTTAACTGCCTCAGATCTCTTTTTGGGAAAGCAGTCCTTAAAGTACATACTTTCCATCAGCAGTGAGATGAGAAAAGGGCTCATTTGCTGATAGTACCAGCACCATTCATTGGTGCTGTCCACAAATATATAAACGTGTCACTGAGTAGCACATATGCATCGGAGACTGCAGAGGATCTAGACCCTTGGTTCGAATAATCCCTGGTACTTTCTTGCCTTTTGCCAGTGCCTGGCAAGTTCTTCATCCTTTGATAACAAGCTTGTTCTGTGAGTGATTCACTAGCTCTCCAGAAGAGCAGTGTGAAAGCACAGGGTTACACAAGAAAACTTATTTGAACTTATGTACTTCAGAGGTCTCCTTTCAGTCCTTGTCCCTTTATCTTTGCTCTTCTCCACTCCACCCGCACCGTTACAGGGCAGGCACTGTCATATGCATACCACGCGTGGGCTTCTGTATGCTGATCTGTACTTGATGTACAGGGCCAGGAATGACTGGTATAGGATCACTTGGAAAAGCCCATAGTAGAACTGAGAATTGTAATATAGGATCATTTTCTTACTTTTTTTTATACTTTCACACAGAAAAATATCTAACAGCAGTTAGAGGAAACCTACTGCTTTACAGTGGTTAAATTTCAGGAATTTTTTAGTTCTGCATCTAAGCGCCCTGTGTAGGCGCAGTTGTTTTATTTATCTTTCTGCCTGAAACACCTGATAGATGAGTTTGGCAAGGAAAGTGAATGAGACGTTCTTTCATAAATAACACAGTCCTAGGGAAGGCTTTTAAAACCATTGACTTCTCATGGTTTGTAGCCTTTTTAACAGTTTGAAAGTGTACAGCATAGATCCACAAGGTAGAAATCACCTATCCTATATTGTTGAGTCGCTGCATACAAGGCTCTGAGATCTGAGTCCCACCAGACTGTGGGGATCCCTGAGAATATAAGATTAAGCAGAGAAGAGCCAGGGAGTGCCAGTAATGTACTTTTTTATGTTGGGAATGGCAGCATGAATGTGTGAGTTTGTGCATGTAACTAAGTTGCCCAAGTTTTCACAAGAAATCTGTAATGGAGCCAGAGGACGAATGCTAGTCCAGCAAATTAGCTATGAGTACTGCCTTTCCCTTCTGAATAACTTCAAAAGCTTTCTCTTCTGAAACAAACAGTAATTCATGGAAACGTTCTCCCACGCATTCTGGGAGAATAGAAGATCAGTGAAGACTTTCTGTGTGGTTGCAAGTGCAGAGCTGTGCTCTAGGAAAGTAAATAATCTGCTAGCAGATGATTTAGTGAACGTAAACTAGAAGAAAATGTTTATATTTTATGTTATAGAAAGGAACAAAAGCAGATGGAAGAGTTACTGAGCTTGTTTCAAAGTCATATGGTAAACCATTTCAGACCTATTTCTACTTCTGAGTCAGTGATGGTTCCTGTTCCAACACAACTGCTGTAAAAGTCTCAGCAGAGTTAGCTGCCTTGTCTCCACAGAATTCTCTGTAATTTGTGTCCCTAACCGCTTTTGGAATAGCCCAGGCTTAAAATACAGAGTGGAACAAGGAATTTCACTATGAACTAAGATTAATGTAATCAATTATGTTCGTACACAGGTCTGGAAGTGTCAGAAATCATTGGACTGAGATTTACTCTTTTGTGGAAAGCCTAGCTGAGAAGTTCATAAGGTAAAATTTTCTTAAGATGATATTTGAATTTGCTATATATAATTTAGTTTTTTATTCACTGTTTCTTAACAAATTAAAATCTGTTGAAGTAATGTGTGGGTGTGACATGGATCTGGCTTGTTCTTTTCTTTCAGTCCAATGTTGCGGATGTCTTTCATAGTTTTTTCTTCACGAGGCACTACGATCATGAAACTAACAGAAAACAGGCAAGTACTCACCACAACTTGCATCCAAAAATACCCTCCATCCCTATTCTCAAGCAATGAGTGGCCCCAAAACCAGAATTTGGAGGTCTGTCTTGGTCCTTGATGTGGCACCAACTCAGGCACAAACTGAAATTCATTCCACCGTTCCCAACTGGAAGATTGCTTAGAAAACCTTTGAGTTTTCCCATTAACATTTTGTTTTCAGCCGTATGAGAGAAAGTCAGCACTGGGCTATCTGTTCTTCATCACAGTATTTTAGGGAGAAACTGTGTTTCCAGTTGAGGATTCACATACATCCTTGCTATCCCCAACTACCCAAATAAGGACAGTTTTTGTGTAAGAGATCTGAAACCATGAGATGATGAGCAAAAGACTGTATGAAAGTCCCACAGTGCCCTTGGAAGTGACCCAAAGCCCTGAGCTTTGCACCAGCAGCTGGTCGTACCCAGTGCTGGAGCACTACCTGTCCAGGCTGTCACACCCCTCTCCTGGGCTGTCTTCAAACAGCACCTCTGCCAGAGATGGTTTGTAAAGCCAAGTGACAGGCTTCTTAAGAAAAAGAGCACCTGAGGCTGGAGCAAATTTCTTGTTTCCACCTTCGCAACCAAATCTTCTTTAAAAAAGAAACAAACAACAAACAAAAAAACTTACTACAAAACCAAACAACCAAACCCACCAACAACAAACCCCAAAACCCACCAACAAGCCCCACCCCAAAAAAAAACAAAAAAAAAAACCCCAAAATTATTTTAGATTTCATTCACCTCACACATGGAAATCTGTATCATTGAGGATCCTTCCAACCTTAATGATTCTATTCTATTCTATTGAGGTGCTTCTAAACATTTTCTTTCATTTCAGCTTGCTTTTGCTACTGTTTCTGTCTGAGAGGGCCTCGGTAGTACAGTGCACCCTAAAAATAAAGGAGGCTCTGGAGAAGTCTTGAAAGAACAACCCCCCTCTCCATTTTGTACTCCAGGACCTCATCCAAAGCCAGAAACTGGCAGGAGTCCTGCAGTTCTGCTGGCTCCACTCAGTTTTGGCTCAGGTCTCCATCCTATACTTTGGTATCAAAGCTCAAACTTGCTTACTACTCCCAGGTGGATTTGCTCTTTGCAAGGTGGAAAGTAGACAGAAACCCTGTGGCGATATGTTGAACACGGTATTAGAATGTTCCTTCTCAAACTCCTGTTCTCCGTATGGATCACCATGTGTGCCTTTTCAGCTAATTTTATGCTTTGAAAGGTAAAAATGTGCCCTAAGGACATCCCCAATCCCAGCTCCTAATTTTACCTTCGTCCCATGTAGGTGAACACGTGTTTCCTCTGTAATTGGGGCTGTGCTGTCTAAAATACCCTGTTGAGAAATGGAGCTTAGAGAGGCTCTCACTATCCTTTTGGGAAAAAAAAAAAAAAAAGGATGCCCCATAGCATGTTTGGATTGCCTACATCTTGCCTGTTGAATATTTGTGCCTTATTAATATATTGAAAACTTTGCCAAGGATCAGGGTCTTTTAGTGATCACTGATGACTAAAAATTTTTAATTACTGTCAGAGTTTAATATCTGGCATTTTCTTTATTTCAATCTTATCCTGACTGACGGTATATCAGAATGAGAGAGCTGGGACAGAATTGCACACTGAAAATGTGTTAACCCTAACATTGTTTTGTGCTCCCGTGGGGGTTTGGCTGAATTTTTTATTTTTTTTTTTTAAAGAATCTTGGGTTTACTGGTGTTTTAGCTGATGTCTATGCACTCTATGCAATGTATTGACAGGGTGCATAATCTAGCTGTGGTACAGGAATATCTCAACAAAATAAAAAAGAACTTTTAATAAAATTTTCTCCTGTTTTTTGTTTTTAATCCAAAGGGAAGCCATAAGACGAGGGCTCGACATTCTCCAGTATGAAGTGCCTGGGGGAGACACGTTCATGCATGAAGGATTTAAAAGGGTACACATCACAGTACCTCCTTTCTTTGATTTATACATATAAACTTTGCTTTGTTTGCTGCCAATGTATTTAATAGCTAACAATGTTCTACACTTTGTTGCAGGCAAATGAGCAGATTTACCGTGAAACCTATGGAGGTAGGTGTTGTGTATCACTCATGTTACATAGCTGCATTGAAAAGACAGGGGTGATAGTAAACCCTGACCTGCAGTAAACCCGCTGAGAGAAGCGTTGGAGAAGGAATTGGTGTTACACAATCACTGCATTCCATTTTGACTACAGCCCTACTTTCAAATGCGTGATTCATGGTTTATTAAGACCAGAGGAGACCAGTACGATCACAGACCTGACCCAGCGCAGGATACAGACCAAAGCATTACTGCCAGAGCTGCCTGTCCTGTCCCCTGGGTACAGGACTACCCAGACTTTCCTGTGCCCTTCTGTCTCAACAAACTCAGTCCTGACTTGTCCTTGTTCTTGTTAGTGTAGGTATGAATGCAATCAGCTGAGCTGTGAATGATCTGGAATTAGATTCCAAGTTCCTAAAACGTAAGCTTTCATTAAATTTCAAGAGGAAAATGTTTTTGTGGGTCTCTATTGTCTGTGCCAAAAGAACGCCTAATTAGTTAAACTGAACACTTCTTGCCTGGTTTGTACCCTTGTGTGAGGTTGTTCTCATTTGTGGGCTGATGAGATCTTTGGAAGATGGAGAAATGGGTCAGCGCCTTTTTAACAAAATAGACTGTGAGTGTGGAGTCTTCAGCAGCAACTGTGTGGCTTCTCAGGCACTTCTGCCAGTGAAATCGGGGGTCCTGAGGACTCCAGCTGAAAACTATTTTACCTCTTCATAACATATAACTAAGAACTAATCAACTATTATGTAAGCTGAATTGGAAGGAAAAATTGGTAGATGAGACCTGGATTTATAAGCTGAAATATCAGGGAAGAAGCAAGTATTCACAAGAAAACAAAATAAAATTTCCAATTTGTCAGCCTTTTTCAAGCATACTGGACAGAGGTGGGGGGGGAGAGGAATACAGGAATCCAAGCTATTTCCCCCCCACCCCTCAGTTGCAGGTCATTTTTTAAAGATTTATGTCTGTGTCTGACGTGACTTGGGAAGAAGGACTGCATGGCATAAGAAACCTGTCAGAACTAATCAGTCTTTAATTTCAGACTGTATGGGAAAAGACACTTGAAATTGTACCAGATTACTTTGAAAAAATAACAAATACTTCCCTAAAAGTAACATGTATGTGTATTAGTTACTATGCTTAAGGACTATTAAAACAGAATTCCTGATTGAACTGTAGTTTGCGTATTAACTTGGTTTAATTTTGTTAACATGTTTTATTTTTCTAGATAGTATTGTATTCTACACTGCATTGCATATATAGCTATCCAAAGTCTATGCAGCCATTTCATTTAAGCTTAGGAATATGAAATGTCTTATCACATGACATGAATTTTCTCCAGTGGACCTGATCTTGAGGTTTTCACATGCTCAGAATTCCTGTGAACTTCACTGACAGCTCTTGTTGCTCAAGCAGTGTAGGACTGAACCCCTCTATAGAAGCACATTTCATGCCACATTCGGTGGGGTTGCTCCTTGAAAATCTACTGGAGGGGAAGGTAGGATGGCAGGAAAGCTCCCTTTGCAGATGTATCTCCTACCACAAGCTCTGGGCAAGGTTTGTGTAGAGACATGTTGAGAGAAGAGAGGAAATCTCTCCTTCTCTGTGGATCTGTTTTGCCGCTTGTCCGCACAAAGGGTCTGGATGTCATCTCAGTGGGTGCTTTATTTGATTCAGAACATGTACATGGACCTTGTTAGAGCAGTGTTTCTCCTTCAGTGATGCTTGTGATATGAAGGTCCACCGGTTTTGGCTTATTGCATGCTCTTGGGCATCTGACCTTCAGCTGGTGTATCTCCAATAAAGACCATACAAACCAGGCTGAGTCTGACCTTACGATTTTGTGTTTATTTGTCAGCAAAAAGGAATGTCTCACTTCAAACTTTCTTTCCATTGCTGAATCTTGTGTCATATGTATGCAATCTGTTAACTATCCTCCATGTAGGGGTTCGGACTGCTAGCGTGATTATTGCTCTGACGGATGGAGAATTGCAAGATGTTCAGTTTTATTATGCAGAACAAGAAGTAAGTCACCTTCACATTTACCCAAAGTAGCTTATGTCAAACCTGTAGGCATTTACTGCTGGCTCCACTGATTATACGGATGTGCACTTAATGGCAAATTTTTTTTTAGGCCAACAGAGCCAGAAGCCTTGGAGCTATTGTTTATTGTGTTGGAGTGAAAGATTTCAATGAAACTCAGGTAACTTTGCTTGCTTTCTTTTTTCTGTTCTACTAGCGCACAAATTACAGCGTCAGGTGAAGGCATTTATTTAATTACTTGAGGCATAAATCATTTTGTGTCAGTACGATGTCTTTCAGCAAGTATGAAAGGGCCCAGTTTTGTTCACTGTAATTTTGTTTTCCTCATGATTTATGATTGTCTGTCTTTGCAGCTGTCAACAATCGCTGACAGCATCGATCATGTTTTTCCAGTTACGGGAGGCTTTTATGCCCTGAGAGGAACCATTGATTCAGTAAGTTGGGTATTCTGAAACTCAGAAAAGGGCACCCTTTCCTGTATTAATAAAGCACAGATAAAAGTGATTGCTAAAATTGCCACTTTCTAAATCTTTTAGATACTCAAGAAGTCTTGCATTGAGATCCTAGCGGCTGAACCATCGAGTGTTTGTGCAGGAGGTAAGTTTCCACAAGAACAATGTGATAAGGCAAATGAATGACAATGATGAAATGTCAGTAACTACCTAATGTGGTATTGGGGCTGAAGCCGGTGGATGTGTTAGAGCATCCCTTCGGGCCGCAGCTGAAGCCCTGTGTGTTCCTTCTCACTTGAGGGGAAAAAAAACTGTGCCGATAAACACATAGCTGCTGCAGCTGAATGCCGGCTTGGAGAGTTCACTGAGGTAGCACTTGGGAAACTGGGGATGCTGCTTTTTTAAAATATCCGAGTGGAGGAGGAGACAGAAGTGATGCAAAAACCAGACTGCCAGAGGGGCTTTAGGGTCTGGAGGTGATGTCTCACAAATTTCTAGAAAGACCCGTGTTCCCGGGATCTGCTAAGACTCGTCAGCAGTTAGAACAAGATTTCACAAACATTCACAGAATTTTCAGGTTTATTGAACCAGATATAATTAACTGCGTAGGCCAAGGTACCTGATGTGTTTTCCAAAGTACTAATGTTTTACTTGTTTGAAATGAAAGAACCATTAGTGTATATGGTAAACATGAAAAATCCCCAGAGGAGCTGCTGCTAATTTCATGCCTTTCGTGTCTAGTATATTTAACTTGGATTTGTTCTGGTTTGCGTTAGCAATTCATTTGCTGTGTTTTTGTCTACTTAAGAGACTGTTGCAGCAGAGTAAGAGTGACACCATAAGTTTGCTGGAAGGTACAGTTTACAGCGTGGTTATTTAGATCTGATGTTTACTGTCTTGTGTTCATTTCCTTATACACTGTTAAAATGAGCATATAGAAATAAAATAGCAATGGTGCATGAAAGCTGACCTTGAAAGCAGATAAAAATAGGAGACTCGGGAAGAATCTAATAAATATCAGAGAAGAGGAATTGTTCACTCTTCATTTCCATGTGTCAATCGCAATGTGATCTTGCCCTGAGTATTTCAATCTAAGATGAAATATCCTTGTGTCTTTTGAACTATTCCTAAATCTATAATTGTGGACTAGATGTTTGCGATAAAATCTTATCTATGGAAAAAATCACAGAAAGGAATGATTTTGCTTTTAAAAATCTCCTTCTGAAGTTGATTAAAAAAAAATTAAAGCTTTGGCATTTCAAAGGTTTATTTTTTTATCTCATAGCGATAAAATTTTTCTTTTTTCCTTGCTTATTGTATACCAGGCAATTTTTTGTGCAACAAAAGCTTATTGCAAACTTTCCTATTCACCAAAAATTGCATTTAGCTACATGAAAATGAGTGCTCCAATAGGAGGAATTTCAGTTGTATTCTTATAATTGTTTGGAACAATGTTAAGAATATTGAAATTGGAATTTGAAACCATTTTTAAATGGAAATTTGAAAATATTTTTCTACAGTGTTTGAGAAAATAGATTTTCAATAAAACAAATGTAAAACGTTTTCAGTAAAACATTTACTTTTCAAAAATGGATATATTTCAGCAAAAAGTAACATCTCTCTTTTCAAAAGGAATCTGATTGATTCCTGATTCATGGGTTCAAACCACTTCATTTTTTGCCAGGCTTGCTAGGTATCTAGTTTATCACATATGTGATTAAAAATACACAAATACCCTTGTACACAAGCTTTTATTATGAGTCTAGTCCTGCAAGCCTTATCTGAAATTAACTCCTGCAAGAGGTTTTACAGTGTGAGGCTGCAAATATTTACATTTGTGCTTAGCTTTATTATCCTTTATTATCCCACTTACTTCAACATAGCCAGAGGTTCATCTTTATAGCTGTGTGCACTACTGTCTGCTGGAAGGAATCTCCTGGGACTGGACAACTTTTGTCATGGTAGTGTGAATCCAGATCCTGAGTCCAGTTCATTGGACAGTCAGATATAGTTCTAATCTATATCTTATGTGATTTATTTTAAATGTACTTTATTTGGATTTTAATGTAAAAAATACTGAGGTCTATGAAGTCACTTGGAATTTTAATGCATTTTAAATGTAGGTAATTACTAATACAGTTTACTGATAGTGTATAGGTAAGAGATATAGCCATTGAATCCTACATAAAAACTATGTATACACCTGCATTTAGAACTGGCTGAAAATTAGAACATACGATTTTTCTAGAAATCCAACGTTTTTCCTTCTTTTCCAAGTTAGGTATTTTTTTCTTTAAAAAAATACGTAACTGAAATTTGCATTTCAACACTTTGATCAAAAAATAGTAGACCTTTTAAAGAGTGCGATATATTATCACACTCTCCAGCAGAGAAGCTTGCTTGTTTACAGCCTTGAAATGTGTCTCTGTGTGTGCTTTTTGTATGAAACTTATCTGAGTGAGGCGGTGCTAAACAATTTGGCTTTTATTTCGCATTATTACTAGTTCTTAGAATCTGATATGAGATCGTGAGGGCTTTGTGTTGCTCAGTGGAAGCCAGTCATGATCAGGGCTTAGAGCAGACTGACCCACCCCTTGTAACTGTTCTTGCAACTTATAGTTAGCACTGTGTTGGTGATTACTGGTGATCTCTGCTTCATCTTTGACTTGCCAGAGGTTTAGTGAAACGCTGATGAAACTATTTCCATGTGGTGACAATTCTAGTTGGGACTCTGGCTCTCTGTGACGAAGCTATCTGGCAAGTCCATTTGCAAATTGATTTCGTCACGTTGTGACAGGCATCTGATGTTTAATGCTTTTTGACCCCGCAAACTCATCGTCCCCAGTGTGGAGCAATGTAGTTGGGTCCTTCCTGTTTCAACTGATTTAAAGTGACCAAGACATGCAGCCTGTAAACAGGCTATCAGTGCAGAATTGGAGGTGCCTCATATCCTGTTTGACAGCATCATTGCTTTGATTATGCTTACGGTACACAGATGTGATTGAAAGGTTTTGTTGGATGTGGCATCCTACTGGCCACATCAACTACCAGGTGTGGATGCAAGCCGTCAGCTTCTCATCAGAGTCACAGAAGCGAAGCCGACAGCGCAGCCAGCGCACACCAGCTTCAACCTACCATCTCGCTGCCAGCGCCGCCCGGTTATTTCAGTGCTGACCTTTTTCCCTTCACTGTCTTGTCAAAAGCTACAATCTATGATCTGACAGTAACTAAGGAAGAAAAGGACGCAGCCAGAGCCAGGGCGCAAAATTAAATGGAATTAGCCATTTCAGCAGACCATCACCCAGAACACGCTAATGTTCTGGAGCATCCAAAGGGGCAGGCTTCTTAACAGCAACAACCAAATCCAGTACCAGTTGTTTACATTTCCGTGCAAGTCTGGTATTGAAACTGTATCGTCAGCTTGAGTTGGTGGACAGGTTAGTATGCTGTCAGTTGTTCACGACGGCGCAGAGTGGCAGTGACGGTGAAAAGCAGGGCAGGAGAGCTAAACTGTCTTGACAAGACTAAACTTCTAGATGTAGCTTTTACTTTCAATGTTTTGTGTTCAAAGTCTCTTACTTGCTTCATCTTTTTAAAGCCACCGAAATAGCTATCAATTAAGCCTTTGTGGTTGCTGTCTTTTATTTCAGGGGGAGGGGGGAGGGAATCTAAGTGTAATTGTATTTCAGCAAGCTGCTTTTAAAAGATAGATTTGAGAGGAAAGAAAAAAAAAAATTATGATCTTAGCTAGGTATTCAGTGCACTGTGGAGTGGGCTGGCTACCAAGCAAGTCTGAGGTAATGCCTGATCCCAGGCAGGTGGTTCTGGTTGGGTGGGCAGAGGCCCAGTTGCTCTCGGGGATGGGTATGACTCTCGGGTCTGCTGGCAAAAAGGGAATGCTCATCAAGAATAACTCTCAGCATTTCAGCCGGTTTAGATGTGGAATGGCTCAAGGCTCAAGTTACTTAGAGTAGCTCCAGATTCTTGCTGGAGTAAGAAGCAGAAGAATCTACCCTACAGTCCTTTTTTTGTTTTGTTTAAAGAAGTGCCCTCCAACCCCAATGGGAACCAGGAGGCATAACCCTTCCCTTAAAAACAAGGCCAAATTCTGACACTGGTTCTTTGTGCATTTGGCTCTTGACATGCTCTGTGAGGTCTCAAATTTGATCGTCTTTCTTCAGCAAAGTGACAAGGCATGTGTTTCACTTTAATATGCACTCCAGTAGGTATTTTCTCTTTCCCCCTTCCCAAAATACCTTCTCCGATTCCCGTGTTCCTTGCAGCCTGTGCCAGTTCAGAGCACTGCTTGAAGGGAAAGTTACCATGGGGAAAAAACAGAGTGTGGGTTTCCAGTGCTTGATCCTAACTTGTCCATGCCCTTGTCCAATTCACCCAGAGTTGCAGTAACCTCAATGTAGTGAGAATGTGTTTTTGGCAAGAACAAGCTGTTTGTATGGAAAAGTTAAAGCACTCCACATCCTCGTGCTAGCTTGCCTTGCAGTAACTTGATAGTGAAGAGCAGGCAGACTAAGCTGAGTATGTATTTCAGCCACCTTTAGGCCTCACGTATGTTATCCAATAACAAGTTCTTCCTCCAAAACATACGTGTAACATAGCAGTGCATCATATGAAATGTTATCAAAAGACAGATCTCATATCACTAAAATTTAGGTACTGCTTCCCTCAATCCTGTCAACACTGTTTTTCTCTCATTTTTAGTATGTTGGTCAAAGTATAATTGATAATGCATGTGGACTTTTTCATGGTTTTACTTGATGCTAGTGGAGAACTACTATGCAGTTTATTCTTATTTTTCTGTGTGGCTTGATGATTAATGGGTCCTGTGTGTACTGTTGTTCCCCTGGTATTGGGCTAGTCTCAAAGGCTGCTCAGCAGCTGGTATAAGCAAGCTCTGTGGAGGTTTCAGCTAAAGCAGGAGACTTCTGTGTGAAAATGCCATTTCTATGCTTTCCCCTGCCATGTGCTGTGGGTCTCAACTTTCAACTTGCTTCTTGCGTGTAGCATCAAAGGAATTTTCAAAAATATATTTGGCAATTTGGAATGCCAATCCACCTGCCTACATTAAAGTTACCTCTGTGGTCAGTGTAGCAGCTACAAGGCATTTTGTGACTTAGAGGGAAGGTTTCTGTTACTGCTTTCCCTCCTGATGCATCTTGTGCCTAACTTGGGAATTCGGGCTGACCCCAAGAGGAAGGAGACTGTGGCTTCATGTCAGACTCCATCTGTGTAAAGTAAAAGAAAGAGCAGCAAACAGTTGTGTTGTGCTGTTGTCAGAGCTCTGAGAAGTGTTACCCATATAGGTTACTAAGAAATAATTTTAAAAGCTTGCTGTGGAGAAGCTGAGGAAGTAAACCAGGTTTCTTAATACCTTCTTCCTCAAATTAACTTTCCTGTCCTAACAGTCCTGGGTACATTGACTCAAGGGGCTTTCATGATAGACATAAACTCACCTGATGCTACCACCACTTGTCTCTGTCCCTTCCCTTCTCCTGCACACTTCTGCTCCCAGCAGATGCTCAGCCAGGCAGATCGCTTTACTGATCTCTCTGGCAACAAACGGGGTTCATTTTCAGGTGTGTGAGCAAGCTCAGTGCTCTGCAACACAATCAGTGGTGCCAGCAGTGGAGGGCATGTGCAGCTTGGATCTCACTTCTGACAGCAACCTTCCTAGGTTGGCTTTACTCAGATGTGAAACTGTTCTATCGGTTAAAAAAAAAAAACACTGAAAGGTTGGCTGAAAAAACTCACAATGCTTTTCCTGCTTGAATGAACAAATCACAGTTGCTTATCACAGTAATGATGAAAATCACGGGTGCCCTCCTCATCAGGACTGAAGCAACAGAAATTGAGAGCAGCTGAAGGGGGAGTTTAGGAGTGCTTGCTCTGGCCAGCACACTGTCTCTGACACGGCAGGTCTCTTGTGCCACTGGTGGTTTCTGCTGCTGGGGCAGGGGTGTGGAGGAAGAGTACAAAGAAAATTGCAGCACCTGGGTCTTTATTCTCATGTGCAGCAAATGCTAATGGGGCTGTGCGCAGGCTCTGTTGTTGCATGGACTGAAAGACTGTTTTTCCAGGGCTTCTACCAAGTGCAAAGTTTCCTCTCTGATTCGTAGGTGAGGGGTGGTGTGTGATATGAGGGGAGTCCTGTGCATCTGTCTGATCAGAGCTGCTGCTAAAAGCCAGGTGCAGTCTGCTGTGGAGATGGGAGGAAGGACTCAAGCTTATGATAGCAAAGGTGTCTGGCCCAAAAGCCATGGAGGAACCACGAGATGATATGAGCCACATCAGGCTCACAGTATTACTGTGACATCTTTAATTAAGGCTTTAGGTGTCAGCAGGATGCTTCTGGGAGCAACCTTGAGACAAATGGTGCCCTGCACCAGTGCCATTATAGCACACCTGACTGTTGCTGCTGAACATTAAGAGTATCATTGCAAATGTTTTGTTTCAGGCATAGGGCAGAGAACAGCCATCATGTTGTAATTCACATCACTATAGAAGAAAATGCTGTATTTGAGCTATTTTTCATTACTCCTCTGTATTTTTACTTACAGAATCATTTCAGGTTGTGGTAAGAGGTAACGGCTTTTATCATGCAAGAAATATCGACCAGGTTCTCTGCAGCTTCAAGCTCAACGACAGCCTTACTGTCAGTAAGTTTGCAAGGTGATGGATTCCAGTGTCTCCTGTGGCTGTGTCACCTCCTGAGTGACGGAGATGACACAGCCCAACTCTTGTCCATATTGGGGGAGTTCTTGCAGTGGATGTGAGGGGAGCTGACTGGGGATCTACACCTAACAGAAGCCTGAAATGCATCTTTAGTCAACCCTGTGACCTATGGGCATTGTGTCAAAAGGGCTTACATGCGGTGTGCACAATGAATTTCAGCAGCATTGTAATGGTACATGTGGGTGATGCATGCAGCCAATGAGGACTGGGTATCAGGTTTTAAGAGGGAGAAATTAAATTACTCCCTAGTCCCTTGTTCATCACCAGTTAAAAGAAATAATGCTATCTTGATTCCCTGGTGGTGTCTTCAGACTCTTTATTCACTCATTCAGGAGATACTCACCGTAAAGCAGGGCCTCTCAGATCTGCTCCATTCCTCTCTGACGGCGGTTGCTGGTCTCATTGCAGAGAGCATGTAACATGGAAACTCCCTGTCATCGCTGTGCTCAACAGGGTCTTTTGTTTGCTGTCTCAGCAGCCAGGCAAAGGACTGAATGGCTAAAAAAGATTGAGTGTCCAGTTTCTCAGCAGTCCTCTCCTCTTCCTGAGAAGCAGTGTATGTCTGGCAGGGTGAAGCACAGTGTGGGGAGGGGAGCTTTGCTCCTTTTCTGTATATGCTACCCTTGTTGGCTGAGCACAGTAGAGGCTTTCATATCCTGTCGTGGTCAGACTGGTGCCTTCCCTGGTGATGAATTCACTTACGAGAGGGAGCACATGAATTGCTCCTTCATTTACCATCCTAGTTGCCTACGTGGAGGCTGCATTAAATAAACTCTGGTGGACTCACTCTCATTCCTCTTACAGACGCCCTTTGCCAGGGACTTGTTTCTTGTGGTTTGCCAGGTAGACAGACTTTTGGGGTTTTTTTGTCCTTGTCCCTAATGCATTGGTACCTTAACTGGACTTCACACAGTGAATGCTGACCCAGGACTGGAAGGACACAGGAGAAAAACTATCCTAATTACACATCTCTGTGCTGCATTCTCTTTGGTTTCCCTAGGTCTGCAACAGATGTTGTGATGAGACACTGATCTATGCTGGCTGGCTTTTTTCCCTCAGGCTGGCCCTAAAACATATCACTGATTTCCACAGTCTCATCTCTGCCAAAACAGGGAAATGAGCTCTGTCTTCAGGTGTGTTTGGGGTGGGTGAAGCACGAAAGAACAACTCTCATATCTATTGTTGTTCAAATTAATTCTTCTTCCTAGGTAGAAAGAGTAATCAAGCCTCTAAGCTTTAATTAAGCTGGCAGTTTTAACCAGCCCCTCATTCACTTAGACTGGACTTTTGTGGACCAGTCTTTCTCTGGACTAGCATCTTAGCTGCCTTGAGCCATTTGGAGCTATGGTGCAGTCACAGCATAACTTGTCTGATTTTGTGCCTCAGCTTAAGCGCTTTTAGTGGGGTGACATTACAGGATTACTACTGGGCATCCTCTCTGTGTTCATAGGATCTGACTTTCTGGATGTAGCTTTTGAAAGCAGCAGGTTTAGCAAGATTAGCTGACTTTTGGAGCAGCAGAGTGCAGGGAGGCAGAAAAACACTCATGGCCTTGCTTTTGATTCTGCCAGTACCAGACCCTTATAAACATGGGCTGTTTCCAGATGATGCTGCTGCAAAGATGAGGTGGGGGACAGGAAAAGCAGCAGCTACTGCAGGACAGGTCCTCATGGTAACCTCAGTCATGGCCCCTTTCTGCTTATCTCCTGTTTATGACCAACCATGGGGTTTTGGTTTTTTTCCTCTGGTATCTGTCCACTTCAGCTCTACCCCATCTCTCTTCTTCCTTTTTCCCTGGACTCAAACAGCGGAGCCTTGGCTTCTCCTCCGTGTGTGTTTGGAAGTGGGTAGGCAAAAATTGAACCTTATACTTTTGATCCCTTGAATAACTTGTGGGGTCAGAGTATTCAGTATGAGTAGAGTTTGTATGTACTTGTCAGACAAGATGAATATTGCTCAAAACTGGCTTCAAAATGGCTGATCACTGCTGTCAGGAACAGAAATGTACTTCAACTTTTTAGCTGTGGTATCTCTAGCCTGATAACATTATACTGGCATCAAGAAGAATGGTCATCCTAGTACTTCACTTTGTAATCAGTACCACTAGGAAGTACTGGTACTCGCCTCCATACTGAATGGATCTGTGGCTCTTATTGGTGTCAGACCCTCTCTAGGAGGTGACCTGCTTGTGATAATTTCTTTTTTTCAATCCTGACAGATACATTTGTTTCTTTTCAGATGAAAAGCCAACCCTTGTTCAAGATACTTACTTACTTTGTCCTGCCCCAGTGATAGAAGATGCTGGACAGTAAGTATTGCTTTCCAGCACGTGTCAAGAGAGAAGAGACCTCTGGATGAGGATGTCATTACTGAGCCACGGGCTCAGAATTTTGCCCAAAGTGCCAAGCTAATGATTTGTGTGTGCATGGCAGGATTACCTCCATTCCCTCTGTGCTAAATCTTCTCCTAGCATGAGCCAGCATAGCTCTGTTCAGTGTTGGGTGTTTAGCACAGCTTAACCTAAGGCCTTGTTGGACCGTGATCCCGTATCATAGAATGGTGATTTATTCTCTATTTCTATATCCTGTTTTTTCAGACCAAAAGGTAATTGAATTTCAGGGAAACTTCTAATTTTGATTGAAGAGAGATGCTTGATTTGAATTCCTTTGCTGCTGTTGTAGATGTTGCTTCGTGTGTTTTGCCCTGCTATGGCTAGTGTTGGTGTTTTTCAGCTGTTATAATCCTGCAGACTCCTGGGACACATGGCACAATGTCCTGCCTTGCCCCTGCATGATCTTGTGGGTGCTTAAGTACTATATTGGGGGTGAGGGGAAAATACCTCACCCATAAAATAGAAAAGGGGAAGGAGGCAAAGTTGTTTGGTGATTTTATTTTTATTTTTTTGGGGGGAGGGTTGTTTTTATTTGGTTGTGTTGTTTTGTATGTGTGATTGTGTGTGTGTGTGTTTTCTTTGAACCCTTTATGTGATATCAGAGGATGGCTGGGGCCAGATTCTCCTTTAATTTCACTCTTATTTCAGTGTTTTTACCCCTTGGTCTCAGTGCAGGTGTTCTGGATTTACTTGGATATAAAAGAAAACAATCTCTGGCTCTTTAAGCTGCAGAAATATTTTTTTAAAAAAAAAAAAAAAAGCCTTAAAGTTTGTTGTGCTATCCAGGGTAGTATTGCAAATGTCTGAGACTTTGTCATGACTCACTGTCCTAATGCCCCAGGTAGGATGGAGGTTTTTTATTAAAGAGCATATGCCCCAATGCAATTAAGCCAACATAAAAAAGGTATCTCCTGGGCAAATAGAGAGACAAATGCAGGTAAGCACCTGAAGCCATGAAAATGCCTTGACTCAGCAGGACATTTTATCCATGCGTGTTCATGAGCCAATGGCTAAAACACGGCCAGAATAAAAGGAACAATGGGTATAAAGATGACACTAAAAATAAATGTATCTGTTTTGTGCTTTAGGGTGGTTTTCCTACAAGTCAGCATGAACAAAGGGCTAACATTCATCTCCAGCTCTGTCAGCATCACCAGCACACAGTGTGTAAGTAATTGCAATGGGGCTTGACAGAGAAACCATGAGAACCTTGGAAAGAGACGGTGGCTCTTCAGGCAAAGCCTCCTTGAGTGAGCATGAGCTCCCTACAGCTTCTGCATCACGGTTATTGACTGAATCTCAGCAGTTCTTTGAAAAATAACCGGGGCTAGCTAAGATTAAAGTGTTATTGACAACGATCATGATAGATTTTCTGAATAAAAAAATTACAACAAAAGACACCATGCCCATTCCTATCCCAAGAAAGATCCTCCAAACTGGGAACTGACTGGAAGGAAATCTGCAAAATTGAAGGAAGGAACATAGGGAAGCAACACCCTGTTGAGCTTTGGGGATTCCTTATGGGGTCTGGGGTAAAAGGTGCAACTTTCAGGACTTGGGTCTGGAGGGATCACAGCATGGAAGGTGCTCTAGATTTACATGGTTATTTCTTGTTTGGAGCTTACAACATTTGTTCTTAGACCACCACAATTTGCCTTTACTAGTTCAGTATTCGCCAAGGCATTTTTCCAGTTTTAGTGATAGGAGCTGCTTGCTTTTCTCTTGGCACCACAGGCGGGGTGTGGAGGTGACCAGAAAGAGATAGCAGCCTCAGATCCTGGGGTGAGCTTCTTTACAAAAGGCTGCTGCTCAGCCCAGCTGAGGGAGAATGTGCTGCTGCAGGACAGCGATGGCATCTGGTCAAAAAGACCACCTATCTCCAGGTGGAGTGTCAAGGAGAAACAGCTAGAAGTGATCCTCTATCAAAATCTGTTTTAGCATCAATCAAAATGAAGAAGCTGACTACTACATAAGCAGTCTTCTTCCTTGCCTTGAAATAAAAATACACAACACCCATAGCTGGTGCAAGCAAGTACGCTAGTGAAAGATCTGGCCTTGTGCTTGTGGACTAAACAAAGTTTGCTGAAGTACCTGACAGCAAACACGTTGTACTGTAATTGAGCATTATTGTTACTAGCATCAAAAGGACTTAGCCTACGCCAAATGCTGTCATGTTGGTTTGTAATCGTTGTTGGCCTTTTGACAGCTGCAGAACACAAGGGCAGGAACAAAGATGGAGGCAGTGACTGGAACTTGCAAATCATATTTTCTGATGTTTTCAGCAATGAAACCGGGAAATCTCACACCAGATTGCTGGAACAGTCTGGAGTGAAGGGACTCAGAATTTAGCAGAGATGTGTTTCCTGCTTCACATGATTATTTTTTATTTTTTTTTTAAACTTTCCTCCATATTTTCTACTTTGTAGACTGATATTTTCACATTTTACTCCTCTCTTCCACCTCAGGTACAATGAAACCCTTTGAATCTGCAGTGAAACACAAGTGTTAACTGGTGCATTTAGTTACCCATATGTAGTTCATTTCTGATGAAGACTGAAGTCTTAGCCCTAGCTGGCTTCCTACAGGGCACAGCATGGATGGAGGAAGCTTTCTTCTCAGTAGCCTTAGGGTAATGAGAGGAGTCCAATCTCCAGTCCTGTCAATCTGAAAATTTTTGACCAGCCTCTTGCAGATTGAATGTGAAGGAGGCAGGGAGCCTGATTTTCAGCTGGTACAAAAAAAAAAAAAGGACTGTCTCATTCTGGTTACATCCCGTAAGCAGGGAGGCTGGCAGTTCAGTTTCCAACTTGGTCTTAATTTCATGCATTTCACTCTTCTCGTTTTAGAGACTCCCTCCATTTCCTTTCCTTTCCTGTTTCCTTTTCTGTGGGTGGCAGTCAGCTGGCCTGCTCAGCTCTCCTCCCCAGCTGGCCCTTCTGTTCTTTCTGTACAGTAAGTACCTTCCCTTTACTCCTAAAGCCTCGGTGTGATCCCTGTGCTTATTTCTGCTCAGCTGCATGAAGCCTGCTATTTCCTTTTTGAAGTCCAGCTTCGCTATGATGCTTTGTGTATTTAATCATTAAAAGAAGATTCTCTAACTTCTTGCTGCCGGCAGCTCCTGAGCTGCTGTTGGCAAATGTCTCTGCGATTTATATGAGCACTTAGCATGGGAAAAGCAAAGCCTGGGAACAAAGGCTACAAAACAAGGAGGTAACGTGTATTTGAGTAACAGTAGCAGTGGTATGTGCATCTGTGGCTCATGCACTGCACTGGTGCTGTGCTTGGATTTCTTTTTAAGGAGTGCAGCAATACCTCTTAAAGTTATGCTTGACTTTTACTCATCCTTTTCTCAGCAAACTGATTTCACTGGAATTCATGTTGCCCAGGTGTCTGCTTTCCAGATACATTATTGCAGGGCCAGAGAAGGGGGTTGCAGCACTGAGCTGCAGCTGGGTAGTGTGTCTTCTGACAGGACTGCTTTGAGCAGGGGATCTGACATATGATGTGGCACTCCACCTTGGCTTTCAGCTGCTCCCTGACCAAATGAATGTGGTGAGCTAAATAGTGTATCCCAAAACAGGTTGGTTTGTTGCATTTGTAATAAGAAGCCACAGAGCAGTGGAGGAACGGTGATGCTGTGACACAGAGGTATGGGATACTGGGCTACCTGCCTAAAGGCATGGAATAGGAGCCATGGTTGTGTTAGTTCTGTCTTGAACGTGTCAGTCCTCACAGCTTTAGAATTTGGCCTGAGAAAGAACTAGGCACCATGCAAGTCAGCTGCTTGGGATCTCACCCAGGCTTTGCAAAGCTCTTAAGCTGGTACTCTCTGTTCCACCCTCAGGCTTTTCATTGTCTGAGGGGGGACACTTGGAACAGTGAAGAGAACTGTTGTAAGAAGGAGCTAAGCATCAGGTTCTGGTGTTATGGAAATTCAGCAAGTAGTTTGTTTTAACGTGAATCTCATGGACTTCATCCTTCATAAATCTTCTTTGGAACTTGTTTTCTTTCCATTTATCCTCCCACCTATCCTTCTTTGAAAATCTCTTACAGCTTCCTCTCTAGCCATCTCCTACTCCCTCAGCCTGATTCACAGACCTTTCTTCAAGCTCTCTTCACACCTTCCTAGTCTCAGGCTGTCCTCTAGTTTGCTGCTAGGTTTTGCCTGTTCTTTGGTATCCCTGTTGCTGGTGAATTGAATGTCTTCTCAAACTCAGAAAATCTACCATTGAAGGGAAGTGGTTTTTTGTTTTTTCCCAGTATAAAAGAAATGGCTGGAGCATCAGAGCTAGTCTTTAACCCATCCCAGAGCCCAGTGCAGTCCAAGGAAACGGCAGGTCCCAACGTGCCACTGCCCATCTGCAACAAATGTTGAATTGCTAAAAAGCCATGTGCTCTGTATATTCTGCAGGGGCCAAGCAGCATATGGAGAATTGCTTTCCTGTAGTCATCAGAGCAATACACAGTTAATACCTCTTCTGAACACATTGATGTGAAATGTTCCAAGTGCAAAGAATTCAAGATTTACCCAGGAAATTCAGAGCTGTGATTCTCTTTGGTTGTCTGGCTGCTCTGAAAAGCTAACTGCAAGTGTTAACTTGGATTAATTTTTGGATTCTAGTAATTTTAAAGAAAATTTAACTCTTTATTTTGAATGTAGACCCTTAGATACCCAGCCCCAGTGTCCTACCATTCTCTGCAGATAAATAGATGGAATATAAGACTCAGAAACACTTAAGATCATGATTACAGCATTTCATTAAAAACAGTCAAACCAACGCTAGAAATGCTAGTTTGCATAATCACTCAGGCTGGGGTTGTGTGTTGCAGTTTGAGCAAGAAGCAATACAGGCAGGCTTGGGAGCTGATGAGGCTGAGTGAGTAAGTTGTGTTCTAGTCTGTGATTTTTGACATACAGTTACCTATAAGCTCTTAGCTCCAATATTGCCATTCTTTGAGTATCAGCATTTGCATATTTTGCATTTCTAGTGATAAAGTTATTCTGACACCTGAGAGTCTGTAGTCATGTAGTTCGCAATGCCCCTCCAGCAGTATTAACGGACCTACCAGCACAGATTTGTGAACGGCTTGTTATACAAGTTTAATACCCTTGAATCCAGTGGGCTGTAAACATACCATTCATTTAGACATAAATTATGTGTATACATATCACAAACAGGAGGCGCTTTCCTGAATCATGACTTCAAATACACCAAATACTGATGTGACCGTAACGATAACAGTGATTGACTGCACAATCTACCTAAGGCCTCAGTGAGGGAAACCTGGCTCATTTTGCCCAGTCTACGTGTGTAACTTCAGGACTTCTGCCTTGTTTGTGACACATGCAGATAACTGAAGTAATCATCTTGTTTGCAGCTGACCGGGACCGTCCTTTTCATTGCTCTCCTGATTCTCTTTCTCCTGCTGGCTCTGGCTCTTCTGTGGTGGTTCTGGCCCCTTTGCTGCACGGTGGTAAGTACAATTTTTTATTCTTCTGACTTAATTTCATCTCAGCACAGAGTTGAAGTGTTGGAGTGGGTGGTTAATGTTGTTTAAGAAAAATGCTGCCAGGTTTGTAAGGTCCTGATTCAGCAAATTGCATAAAGTGCTTGTTGAAATCCCTCTGGTCTGGATTTTTGAATGTTGCAGGACCCTGTGTGATTTTGACACTGAATGAGAAGTTTAAGTGAGCTCGTGGACATGGCCCAAGTTTCTGTAGGGATCGAGACCTCCTTAGAATAAAAACTGAAACCTGCAGAGAAGTGTAATGGAACTGATTTACTAATATGGGCATAAGCTGTTACGGTCCTTTTTAGAGAAAAGAGTTAGACTTTCTTTTTATTTTATTTGGAGGAGCTACAGATTCTGAGTGAATATTTTGCACTAGCTTTGTAGTTATATGACACTTTTAAGGCAGAACTACCAGAATATGGAGCTGTATTAAGAGTTACTTAATAGGGGACTTCATGACTAATTAGATAGTTCCACGTGATGGATTTAGGTTCTCATCTGCATTTACTTTGTGCTTGCTGAAAAGCAATGGGGCTAATGAGGGATTGAATATGGGGGAATGGAGCAGGGCAACCCATCTGTCATATGACCAAGAAAGCAGAGAGGACATAGCATTGAGATGGATGAACCCTACTATTATCTCAGATTTGTTATTGTTTATATATTCCAGGTGATCAAGGAGCCGCCGCCGCCACCGCCTCCAGAGCCTGTAAGTATGCTATTTTTAAGTTGCAGCCACTGTCTGCAGTTGCTGTATTGTACTGTGCTGCCCAGGAACATCAGCCCTGTAGGTGTCTTAATGACAACTTGAAGGCTGTGAGAGGAAGTCTCTTGAGTCAGGACAGTTATTTCTCCCTTCTAGCTTCTTTATATACATACAGCAAGATTATTTCCATCCACAACAAAAATAATTGCATAACTCAGAAGTCCACAGACCAACAGTTCCTATGATATTTTTTTTCTTCTGCTGCTCAGCAAACAGGTGTGTAAGCAAATCTTTGCTTCTCAAGCGGCGCTGATAGTAAAGCTGCCGTTGTTCTCGGCAGGAGTTTAGCCTGGATTGGCAGTAAGGAACAAAGTCTGGCTGCTGGAAGAAATGACAGTGAAGGCCACGTTCTTGTGGCTTTACTACAGGAGAGGGAGACAAGAGCCTGCCCTGGCTGTGGCTCTGCTGCAGTGTGACCTTTGGAAGGACATTTATCCTTTCTCCATTTAGGTTGTGAGCTGTTTGAGGCAGGATTGTATGTAGCTCTTTTTGGGACAGTAACACACTGACACTGACCTCAGCTTGGTTTCACTGTACTAGTTTAATGAAAATAATAGCAATAAATAAAATTACCTCCAGAGAAAACTTTTATGCTTGCCTTTATTTCTTTCCTAGGCATAGACAGCTAAATGATCAAAAAATACTTGCCTCACCCACAAGAGAAGCTTACAGTTTGCTGCTAACTTGCTGTAACTTGGCATGAATATCAGGAGGCAACCACAGCTGCTCTTTTGAGGTTGCCAGAGGCTGTCATTACTGTGTATGGGACCCTGTTGCTTGTCCTGGACAGCAGCACCGTGACAATTTACCTTTAGAATACTCACCAAAAGTCACACTGGTTTTAGGGTGATTAGTGTTGTCACAAAGCATGCAATTGCAGCCATGCTGTGTTTGAAGGAGGTTTCAGAGAGCATTGCATCCTTGCAGAAGAGTTCCCAGATACCTTGTGATTATTCTCATCAGCAGAGATTTTAAATGCAGTCACCGAGACCGTGAGCTGATGTAAGCCTCCAGGAATAATACGGAATACAGATGTTATCCATCCCTTTACTTGGCCTTGTCTTTATGCAGTAAGGATTGTTGTTTCATTATACTTGCGCCATACCTAGGGACGCTACTGCTATCAGCCCTAGGTATGGGTATCAGTCCTCTAGCTGATGTAGTCCGATATTGCTGCTATTAAACTGAATAGAGCTATCTAAAACTAGTTCTAAACCACAAACATTAGATTCCTTTTACTTTTCAATATATATGTGGTCGCTGTTAATGTTGTCTTGCTATGTGTTCATAGGGCGTATTTGGTATAAATCTTTTATCAGCTGGAAAAGTATCAGCCATTGCTATTGACTGTGTCTTGCTATTGTCAGACTTTCCAACAATAAGAGTTGTTAGACTTGAAGACGTGAAATCTGTTATATACCATGGAAGAGGCAGGATATTTTATAGTACTCAAGTTCACAATGAAATCAAATATTAAATGCATTAAAATTGCTGACGTAGTTCACTGGGTACTGCTTCAGATGTGGCATGAAATGGGATAAAATTTGTGTATTTGTTATACTCTTTAAAAAAAAAAAATCAAAACAATAACAGAAGTGAACACCAAATCACAATGCCATCCTTGTATATTTATTTTCCTGATTTAGGATTTTAAAAAAAAAAAAACCAAAAACAAACAAAAAAAAACAAACCAGAAGGAAACCCCAAACAAAAACCCAAACCAAATCCCCTTACTAGTTAATGGAAATGTCAACTCTAGTCTTGTCTGGTCATACTAAAGGATTTGTTGGAGGAACTGAACCGTAGCTGAGATATCAGATGTCACTGAATAACTGATGGGAATACCTTTCTCCAAGGCCTAACCTAAAAGTTAAATACAAACAAATAAAAATTAAGGCATGGGGTTTTTTAAAAGCTATTATTGGCTTTTGGCTTCTCAATTCCTTTTACATTCCAATAGAAACATGTAGGGCAAATCTGAGAAAATATCACCTAGTAACCTGGCAATAGTTTGTGTCCTTCTCTAGTATTTGCATTTCACTTGATTTTTTTTAAATTTTTTTTAATTATTATTTTTTTGAGTAAAAACTAAGTTTGGGCAGTGTTTCTAGAAACATACTTGTACTGATGAAAACTAGCAGAGAATACTGTGCATGGCCAGTCCAAGAGCAGCACGCACACCTGCATATCAGCAAAAGGTGTAGTTACTTCTCTTCAATAAAGAGTGTGAGGAATGAAGACAGTATTGTAGGAGGCTTGTTGGGCCCTCTCCTCAATTATGTGTGTACTTGGACAGTGTCATGGTGTGACTTTCAGCTGTCTGAACTCAACGTGATGATATGGAGTCTGAGAAATCCCAGTGGCTCTGTCAGCTCATGGTGATAGAGCTGGAGATGTGTTCCCAGGGTTGTCAGACCAGAAATATTTGCCAGTTATTTTAGTTAAGCAAGGACACAACAATGAACCTGAAGTGAAACCCTGATTCACTCTCCCACGTTTCATAAAAATAATCTGCAGTCTTTATAATTTCAGGTTAAAAATCCTGGATCTGAACTTCCTGACAATTTGGAGATGCTCCAGGCTGAGTCCTGGTTCCAAACTGTACAGCTTGAGCCAGACTCTACAAAGAATCAAGCAGCGTAGAATAACTGGTTACAGCTGCCATGAGAAAAGGGTCAGATGCACATGCTGGAAAACTCACAGTGGTAGCTTTTTTCCCCTGTTGGGTGACATTAAGTTCTATAAAGCGCAATTAATAAATGATTTCTTTGGGCTAACTGATTGCTGCATTTTCTGCATAGCATAGTGGCAAGCAAGTATAATGTACGATTCATTTCCACTTTGCCCTCCCTTACAAGTCAGTTGCGATTTTGAAACTCAATGCATATTTGACTAAATAAAAGCTGCGTAGAGAGAGGGATAGGCAATCCTCTTTGGCTTCCCTAGTTAAAACTGCAGCTGCAGAGACAAGAGACTTCTGTTTTTTGTCAGCAAATAAGTATAATGCATAAAGCTAGATATCCAAGGACTGGACCATAGGATATTCAGTTGTTTTCCATAGTTTATGCTGTTCATGTGACAACAGCAGTAATATCTCCCTGTCTTTCCCATAGGAATCAGATGATGAAGATGGATTGCCAAAGAAAAAGTGGCCAACCGTGGACGCATCTTATTATGGAGGTCGAGGTGTTGGAGGGATTAAGAGGATGGAGGTATTTGGCTTGTTCTGTAGCATTGTAAAAATCAGCACATTTAATTACAAATAGTAGCAATATGTTTTTATGTGATTTTTTAAAAAACTACCTTGATGGAGAGACTGGGACTTAATTAGGGCTTGTCCACCTGATCACACCTGCTGTCCAAGTCAGATATCAAGCTCCCATCATTTGCATGAATAATTAAATTAATCTACCATTATGAGCCAGAGAAAATTTGCAAGTTGAGAAATGAGATAAGCACCAAAAGAAGTTTTAATTTACTGAATCAAACCCTTCAGTGCAGTTGGGTCCAGTTCTTATCTCAGGCAAAGTCTGAGTATTTGAGTGTGTCATATACACTGTGCCTGGCTGGCCAGAACAGTTGGTTTGGCTAATTTAAACCAGTGACTTTTTTTTCCTCCTCTTTTTTTTGTTTCTTTTGGGTTTATTTAGGGGATTTTTTTGTTTGGTTGTTTTTTTTCTGTGAAGCATTAATTCCTAGTGCACAAAACCACATCTGCATTGAGATTGGGCAGTGAATCAAATCCTGCCCTGGGATTCATGCACAAGCTAGTCTTGATGTGTAAAGTGATATGTTACTGTGAAAGAAATTTGCCTCGTGCTGTCCTGTGGCATGTATGTTCCAGGAAGTCAGTGGATAATGTTGTGATCAGCTGCTAACTCCTGTAAATAACAGTGTTAGTGAAATCAATTTAATATTCCTAATTGTGGATAATATAAGGCAGAGAACTGTCACTCATCTGTATCAGCTGCGGACCTAGTGATGGCTTTTAGACATGTCACACCAGAAACTCCCACTAGATCTAATTGGTAGCTGAGGGAGGTGGGCTAATATAAGCCAGCTGAGGATCTAGACCAAACTAGAACTCACAGAATGAAAGCAACAGCTTCTCAGCAAGTCCTCACAAGTCTGCAGCTGAAGTATATAATCTTAATATCCTTAACTATGGAGAAACAGTTAATAATAATCTTAATATCCTTAACTATGAGGAAAGGCTGAAGTCCCTTGGTTTGTTAAGCCTGGAGAAGAGGAGACTGAGAGAGAACTCATGGCAGCCTACAGCTTCCTCACAAGGGGGAGCGAAGGGGCAGGCGCTGATCTCCTCCCTCTGGTGACCCTGAGGGAACGGCATGAAGCTGCGACAGGAGAGGTTCAGGTTGGAGATCAGGAAAAGGTTTTTCACTGAGAGGGTGGTCGGACACTGGAACAGATTCCCCAGGAAAGCAGTCAGCGCACCGAGCTTGGCTGAGTTCAAGAAACGTATGAACAGCACTCTCAGTCATCTGCTCTGATTGGGCTGGTCCTGTGTGGAGCCAGGAGTTGGACTCGATGGTCTTTATGGGTCCCTTCCAACTTGAGATATTCTGTGGTTCTACGAGCTATTTTCTTTGGGAGAATTTTACCCTCGATGCTGAGTAACCTTACAGATTATAATTGCCCTTGAATGTAGGGTCACATTTCTGTTTGAGGCAAGTGAGACAACAACATCATATGTGAAGATAAAGTTACTGACCTCTTTTGTGACTGTGCAAGGTCATCTTTGGAAAATCTGTTTTTAGCAGTAACTGCACAAGTTAAACCACTTACATATTTGTCCACAGACCCTTTTTCACTTTTGAATTAAACAATTGGAGCTGCTTATGGTGGCTGGCTGTAAAGACTGCCTACCTTCAGCTGATGCTGATGCCTGCTTTTTGCATGAGGCAATGGGAAGTGTATTATGCCTGTGTCCTAGCAGAGCTGGGCAGAGTGCTTCAGATTTCATATGGAAATGGGTTAATCTGCCCTGGATGCTGTGAATCCCACAATGCCCTAGGTTGCTGGAAGGTGCAAAGGCTAGTTGTTCAAACAGCTTTTGAGCGACACTATTTAACTCTTAAATGTGTATTTCTGAGAGTTTGGTGCCTTTATAAATTTGGCTTCATGTTTGGGGGCGGCACTGGGTCATCTGGTGGGAACTAGATTAATGTCTGTGAAAACCACCTGCTGGTGGGGACTGCTGATGTGTCTCTACTTACAGTGTGCTCTCCTGACTTCAGGTGCGATGGGGAGACAAGGGTTCAACAGAGGAAGGAGCAAAATTGGAGAAACCCAAAAATGCTATTATTAAGTTGCCAGAACAGGAGTATGAGCCATGGGAACCTAAGCCGAAAAAGCCCCATGTGAGAAAACCACCTTCCCAGCAGAAATGGTATACTCCAATCAAGGTAATGTATCTGCCCAGCAGTTTTACCAAGTCTTTTATGTCATGCATGTTACTACATCCCACTTCCTTAGTGCAGCCTTTCTTATGGTGGACCTGGGAGAGGTTGTTTAGAAAAATGGCAGGTTACCCTCATCTTTGCCCATTTCTTGGAACGTGCATTTCACCTGACACAGTGTTGCCATAGTTTTTTTGAGAAAGGCTTGGGGGTTGTTGGCAGGTGTGAGCAGAGATCTCCAATCCCTCAGCTCTCACCTTTTCTGATAATTTTGTATAGCCTGGATTGAAACAGCAGATATTTCAACCCTTCGGAACAGCAGAAGCTGTTTTGTGCCATCTCAAGGCAACGTACAAAGAGGATCAAATGAAGCGCACCATCCTCGCTTTGATTGCATGGTGGCTTGTTTTGGGATCCAGCTCTGTTTCCCTCTAGTTCAGCCACAAGATGTAGTGTTTGCTTTTGGGCGAGTCGCTCAGTCTCTCCACACTTTCATCCCCATTTCTGCTGTATCATTACAGTATCTGGTGTCTCCCTGTCTTTTAATGTGTGTATCCTCACACAACCCTTGAGGCAGGGCAGAGCTGTTATCTCCGCTTACAGAAAAGGAAGCTGGAGGGCTAGTGCAGGTCAAGGGAGCAGCATACCATGCTCATCCCAAAAATCTGTGGCCATGTCCCAAACCAGTGCTTTGTGGGATGTGGTTCCCCCTCCCCACCATGCTTACAGATCAGTTTAACAGTGCTTGAATTTATTGTCTGGAAAGTACCTGTGAATTTTAAAGCCTGCCAAGGTAGGTAGTTTTGTGGGTGTTTATCCGAGCTCCAGCCCACCTTCCATCAGTACAGTACTTTTGTTGCTCTGCCTTTTGTTAACGTAACACCTGTCTAATTCTAATTGTTCCTCTTGGGGGAGTTGTGCATATTGAACTACAGTCATCCTCAGTGCATTTCGAGCAGGCTGAATTTGGCCCACTCCATATCGGGTACAGGTTTACCCCATTGAGGTCTCTTTTCTGGTTGTTCAAATAAGTAGTATACAGAGGGCAACGGCACAGGAGCAATGTTTGTGCAGACAGTTTAGTACAGAAAGCCTGAATGAATTAATCTGTAGTTTAATCTTATGTTGTTTTCATCAAATTTCTTGGTCATATTGTTTTTTTTGGTTTGGTGTGTTTTTATTTTTGTTTTTATTTTTATTCCAGGGCAAACTTGATGCACTGTGGGCTTTGGTTCGAAGAGGGTACGATCAAGTCTCTCTTATGAGACCGCAGCCAGGGGATAAGGTAAGATGTCACAAGCACACTGGCATCTCACTTCTCCGTTAGCAGCAGCAATGCTCTTCCCTCCCAACCACACCATCTTTTTTCTCTTTTTTTTTTTTTTTTTTTGGTGAGCTTGTCTCTTTTCACATTACCCTAAGGCTAAAAATTTGTCACAAGAACCAGAGATTTCAAAATAAGCTAAAATGTTTGCTATGGCATCTACTTAAAAGTATTGCCCCAAAAGGTCAATAGCAGTGCCTCCACTGTGATGACGTGAACAGACTGAGGAAGAAGCTGGCCAGCCACAGTAGTAACAAGACCTTTTTCAGCTGTAGAAGTTCTTGTTCTGGTTTTTTTGGTTGTTTTTTTTTCTGGACACACATGTTGAAGTCAAAGGATAGGTTATTTGTTTGTGGGTTCTGGGGGACTGCTTGTTTTGAATTTAATATGCAGTAGTCATTCTACAACAGTAATTATCCTTCATACCCAACTTTATAAAAATGCATCTCAGATTTAATAATAGAGTTAAGTGATTAATGAGAGAAATCATGAACTGGGCAGGTGATGAAGACACAGATTATAGCAGAGTTAATGGAGAATAAAGTTGCTGTAGAATTCTGTGCAAAGACACATTTTCTTGGTGATATCCTTTATGTAGACAGAGAGTGTCTCCTGCCTTGATAAAGTGTATTGGTCAAACACAGGTCACGAGCAGATTTTTCCTGGAAGAAAGCAGGGAGTTTGTGCCCTTCAGAGCCACAGAGATGTCTATGTGCTGCCCCTGAGTCACTTGCAATAGCTTATTTCAGAGCTCTCACAATTTCCTCATGAGACCTGGCACTGTTATGGTTGTCTCTACCTTGTTATTGTGAGGGAACAGATCCGTAAGAATTGAGCGCTGCTGCTTTGGGCCGTCTGCAGTGGCACTTTGAAACGTGAGGGCTCAGCAGAGACGACAGCATCTTTCTCCCCTCTGTGGCCCTTTACTGGCGTGAGTCCACACACTTCATTACCTTTGCTGTCAGGGAAAGGGGTTGTAGAGCTACAGCAGCAGGGGCCATGGAGCACTTTTCTGGGCTAGGAGAGGTGCAGAGGCTCTTGTGCTGGACTTGGTTGCCTGGGTGACATTCACACCTAATGACAGACTTTAAAAGTAGCCCTAATTTACATCATTTAGGGCAAATAAGTTGCATCTCTCTGACTTTTGGCAAAATACAGTTATGGTATTTGTCTACTTTTTAACCAAACATGCAGCTTCAGTATTTCAAGTTTTATGTCTTCCATTTTCCTTTTGGTGCATAAGGAAACCAAGAACAAACTCGGCTTCCTATGTCACTTCGTAAAATGGTCTTAACTGTTTCACTAAGCTGCATTTTCAAGGCAGCTGTGCTCAAGACACCTTATTTAGTTTTTAAGCACGATCTAGGGCTTCTGAATAGGCTCTTTAGGCCCAGCTGTATTTTGATAGCACTAACATTGTATAATATGAATCTATCCTCTGCCTTTCACTCCCTTGGTTGGTACATTTCTATCAGTGCAGAGCACAACAGAGCCTCTGTTAGCCTTCGTGGTCAAGAAACATGCAGGGGTCTGGCTCCGAACAGGGATCCTCAGTTCCTTGCCTTCCAGCTCTGCTGCGGGGAGGACGAGGGGCTCAAAAGAGGCAATGTAAAACAGAGCAAGCTGAAGGATTATTGTATCAGAGAGGACATTAGAAAAATCAAATGTACATCTGGGAAACAGCGTGGAAAGAATCCTATTGAGCCAGATTCGGTGCAAGGATAGCATCATCTCTGTTCCCTGGCCTGTGAAATTAACTAAAGCTGAAGAACATTGAAAGCGAAACAAGAAAATGACTAGACATCCTTCTGTTTTGTGTGGGTTGGTGTTTGCTTTTTTTTTTTAAAAAAAATAATACATAGGCCTGTATTTCATGGAGAAAGCTAGCACAGACAAGATCAAGGTTATTTATTGTTAGGTTGACTTTTCTAGTGGAGAATTGGCTCCTTGTGAGTTAGGCTTTTGGTGGGGGGGAAATAGAATAGAATAGAATCATTAAGGTTGGAAGTGACCACAAGGATCATCTAGTCCAACCATCCCCCCACCACCTATTACCCACTAAACCACGTCCCTAAGTACCACATCTAACCTTTCCTTAAACACCCGCAGGGATGGTGACTCCACCACCTCCCTGGGCAACCCGTTCCAATGCCCGACCACCCTTTCCGAGAAGAATTTTCTCCTCATCTCCAACCTGAACCTTCCCTGGTGCAACTTGCAGCCATTTCCCCTTGTCCTGTCACTAGTTATCTGCGAGAAGAATGTGTAAATATACAAGTATGTACACATAAGTATCTGAGTATAACATACATGCACACTCTTTGGGGCTTAACAATGGGGAGATCAAGTCAGTGCTACAAGTGACCGGCAGCGTGGAGAGCCTGGAGCTCTGGCTGTGCAGAGCTGGAGGAGCCTGGCAGCCCCAGGAGCAAGCCCACAGCTCCGCTTGACCCAGCCCCAGCAGGGACAAGGTCATTTCCATACAGATCTGCTGACAGCAGTCAATGGATCTTGTTGGGTAGACATGAAAGTACCGCCTGACATGCCTTGGTGCATGGTGTTCTTCCAGACTGCACTGTCCAGAGGCCAGTGACTGTGTGGTGATCTTGGAGAGAGGGATTGCTTTGCTTTGTGGGGTTTTGAGGGACTTGAAATGGCAGGGGTGAGTGAGCTTTGGGGTTTTAGTTTGCCTTTTTTTTGTTTGTTTGATTTTAAGGTAATTTCATAATTGTCTTGGTTGTTGAGGAAAACTTAGAACTTGGAAAGCAAAGGAATCACAATTTAACTGTTTTGGGAGTTGCATTTGGATTTTTAACTCAGAAAATTCTTGTTTCTGAATTCCCCAGAATCAGTCAAATTATTATCTTTACATTTTCAGGGATTACCAGAGATATAGGTTGTTTCCCGTTGGAACAAGATAACTCACTTGAAGTTACATTTTTCCAAATTTTTTTATCTTAATTAAAAAAAATTTAGTTTTCATTTTTAATTTTTATTGCTTCAGTTGGGCATATGTTCATTTTCGCAGCCATTGAGAGAAAATATAGCAAAACGCTTTTTTCCCCATAATGAAAATACTAATTACAGAGAAGAAAACATCCACAGTACAGGGAGAAAAATGTTTTTTTTCACATGGCTTTTGGGACAGGGGAAAGATGCCAAAGGAGATTTATTTTTTTTTTAACATTGAAACATTCTTTAAAAACTCTTTTGATAACTGTAATTTCTTTCATTTGAAAGTGCTGTGGTTTGGGAGCTTTTCTCCTCAAAAAAAAATCTGAAATACTTTTAGAAAAACTTTCTGTGATAGTTTTGGTGGAAAACAAAATATGTTAATGTTTTTGGTTTGTTCACCAATGTATCTGGTTTTGTCACAGAGAACCAGAAGACTGTTACACATTTTTTTAGAGCTGTTCAGCATTTTTTCCCACAACACAGCCCACTTATCTTTTTGGCTCTGCAAACCGCACAATGAAGGCAGTATTGCTACCCCAGGCTTTCACATCATGACTTCTCCCCAACTCCCATCATAACGTGCAGTTAAAAATGGCACTGCTTGTAATTTTTGAGTCTTAATGTGGTGAAGCCCATTTCAGAGTGTAAGAGCCTTGTGGTAGAAATTCAGGCTGAAGTATGCATTCAGGAATACTGGGATGAGTGCTGCAAGGGACCTTCTGTTGTCCTTTGCTTTGGGTGTTCAGGACTGTTGTCCATCCATCCTCATTTCTTACTTTATCATGATCCTGTTGCCTTTCCCAAACCACTTGCACTTTTCCTTACTTGTGCCCCCCTTGGACTCCTGGCTAGACGTTCTCTTCCATTTCCTTCTGTGGTTTCTTCCTCTCCTTGTTGTCTCTCTCAATCCTTGCTCCCCTGCACCTCCCCTTGATGAGACAAACTGATGCCCTGCAATCCACTGGGAGCAATGGGCTGGTGATAAGCCTCCTTCAACTGTTCTTCTCACGCTGCAGGAATTGAGCTACTGGTAGCAACATGTTCTGAGTTAGGGCCTTGCTGCAGAGTTGGCTGAGGCCCATGAAAGCTCCACTGCCCTGGCTCATGCCTTCCACAGACTTATCAAGAAAAGGATCTCGGAATGGATGACCTGACAATATTAGGCAGGATTGTATTAATAGGACTAGCTGTGAAAATCACAGGCGCTTTTCAGAACTGCCTATTTAAAGAAAACCAGGCAAGCACAAGATCTGATGCCCCTTCTGGGAGCTGTGCCCATGGTGTTTGGCTTGGCTCTGCAGGCAGCTCCTCCTCTTGGTCTCCATTCAAGATCATGTCAGAGTACCATCGCTGAAATTGGCTGTTAGTTTGGCAAGTACCTCAGTAAAAAGATCACAGGACCTTGCTCACTCATTTTCTGCAGGTCACCCTTAGTAAGAGCTTCTATCACACCAGGATAGGACAGCAAGGGATAAACATACTTAGCTCTACCCCATCATTAGCTGATAGGCTGCTATTTGTGGGATTGCTTTTTGCTGAGCTCTCAGACAGCATCAACAGAGGAGCAAATTGATGAAAAAGGGCTAGTGGCTCTGCTGCGGATCGCTGGGCTTTGTTCCTTGCAGTAATGTACAAAGGTGAAGCTTTCACAGGCAGACATTTGTGCTGCTACTCCTGCAGTGATGGGTCCTTTGCAGCTAGGCTGCTATTCTTCCCTTTCTCACTAAGAAATCTGGGGCTTAAAGGACCAGTGGTCACTTTTTTGGCCTAAGAAAGGGATTGACAGCTCTGCAGCAAAGAAAGTGTTCATAGAATCATAGAATCACTAAGGTTGGAAAGGACCTTTCAGATCATCAAGTCCAACCATCAGCCTAACACCACCATGCCTACTAGATCATGTCCTGGAGTGCCACGTCTACATGTTTTTTGAATGTCTCCAGGGACTGCGATTCAACCACCTCTCTGGGCAGTCTGTTCCAACACCTCACTACTCTTTCCATGAAGAAGTTTTTCCTAATATCCAACCTAAACCTCCCCTGGCACAACTTGAGGCCATTCCCTGTTGTTCTGTCGCTTGCTACTTGGGAGAAGAGACCGACACTCTCCTCACTACAGCCTCCTTTCAGGTAGTTGTAGAGAACGATCAGGTCTCCCTTCAGCCTCCTCTTCTCCAGGCTGAACAACCCCAGTTCCCCCAGCTGCTCCTCATAGCATTTGTTTTCCAGTCCCTTCACCAGTTTTGTTGCCTTTCTCTGGACAGGCTCCAGCAGCTCAATGTCCTTCTTGTATTGAGGGGCCCAAAACTGGACACAGGACTCAAGGTGCGGCCTCACCAGAGCCGAGTACAGGGGGACATTCGCTTCCCTACTCCTGCTGGCCACACCATTCCTGATGCAGGCCAGGATGCCATTGGCTTTCTTGGCCACCTGGGCATGCTGCTGGCTCATGTTGAGTCGGCTGTCAACCAGTACCCCCAGGTCCTTCTCTGCCAGACAGCTCTCCAGCCACTCCGTTCCAAGCCTGTTGCGCTGCCTGGGGTTGTTGCAACCAAAGTGCAGGACCCAGCACTTGGCCTTGTTAAACCTCATACAGTTGGCCTTGGCCCATCAATCCAACCTGTCCAGCAACAAAGAGCATGTCAGAGTGGCCATATGGCCTGCTGAGCTATGTGTTGCTCAAGATACTCAGGCTGCCTTGAGGACTTTCCCCATCACTATGTTGGTATCTTCCTGAGTTTGCAGGACTTTGCAGACTGCTTTGAAGACTGGAGTTTGGGAAATACTAATGTCTGGCCATCTTGAAGTATCTCATGGAAACCACAGTAGCTGGTGGGACAGGTTGTCAGTAGTCTGTGAAAAGGAACTTTCAAACTTTTCCCCTTGGCCTCATGGGTCTAAAGTGGGGCTGTTACCAGTGCCAGCAAGTAAATATTAAAAGCTCCAATATGGGCAAAGAGGAAGGTGGGATGCTTCTTTCAAATGGTCTTAGTTGCTGCTTTCAGCAAATCCATTCCATTTTGCATTTCAGCACATACTGTCACAGGAAATTCTCAGAGGCTTGGTTTACCAAAAACCTCAATTCAAAAAAAAAAAAAGATGACTTTTTTTTTCCCCAGGCAGAATTGTTCTTGTTTACTTTAAAGCTTTAGAAAGTGATCTCATTTTTGTCACTGAAAATTACCTGCAACAGAGGACTGAGAGTGCAGACTGGGTTGTGCTGTCACCGTCACCCTTGTGTACTCATGGGACTTTAAAAAAAAAAAAAGCAATGCTTTAACAGTACTACCGTGTGGTTTGCAAATGCAAAGCCTTTTCCTGGGGAAGGGAACTAGAAGCAGGCTGTTGTACAAAAATCTGAAAGCCTTTTTTCCTTCTTCATTCCATAAAACTGAAGGTAAAAAGGCTGCTGTGCAGCAAAGGAATTCACAACCTATGAGCTGCTGGTCATATTGGAATCCAGGGATTCTGGGTCCTTTCAAGTTCTCACCATTAAGTTACTGTGTGACTTTGAACAAGGCACAGCAGCTGACATTTTAAACACCAGCTTCTGAAATGAGAACAGGAGTATTTGGGTTCCTTATTCTGTGTGATCTCAAAGTGATCACTCTTAAGTTGATAGGTTTGCTAAAGCTCGGAAAGTCTCGTTACCCTCAGTTTTGAGTGATTCCTAGTAATGCTGACCATAACATACATGTGCCTTAATTTTCCCTACTGCAAAATAATCATGAGAACACAGTATTTACCTTCCTTACAGCTGTGAGGTTTAATTAAGTTCTGCCAGACACTTGGGACTCCTCAGATGAATGGTGGGACACCAAACCTATGGATTATGAATGGCTAGCAATTACTGTCTGGCTGCTACCTACAGGTGGTCAGCAGTTTGAATGCAGCCCATGGGCATGGCAGCACCCACCGGTCACTCCAGCTAGCTGCCCATATACCAGTGCTATTTGGAACTCATTCTAATTGCTTCTTTTTAAGACCAAGTAATGGCTTTTAATAGGCTTCTCTGCCACTTGCTTGGAGATGTGTTGTAATTGCCCTAGTAGTAACTGGCAGAGCTACAGGGAGTGCTGGAAAAGCAGCACTGAGCTACTTCAGACTGTACTCATCAGCAGCTGCTGCCTGGTTCTGGGACTTTTCTCCCTTTGCTTAACCTTTCTGGAGCCAATTACCTTCATAAGCTGCTGAAAAATTAAAGAGAAGGGACATCACTTGCCACAGTAGGTGATCTCGCTTTGTCACTTTCAATGAAAATGTGACACGTAGCTCCCGTTTTACTTTTTTTTTTTTTTCCCCTTTTGCAAAGCACACGAGTATCTGTAAGGTTCATTCTTGCTGTAGCAGGCATGGCATGGGAGGAAAAAAGTTCCCTGGTGTGGGACCAATGCCCTAATAATACACAGTTCCCAGGATGTGCTGAGCACTGCAGCTGGAAACATGTAATCAGTGATTAATGAATTTCCTGTCCTGCAAGAAGCCTACATATTGGCATTACCTCTGACTTGTACCAGGATCACGTTATTTCTGATGTGGAAGAAGAATTCATGAATAGGCTTTGGGGGTAGATGCTGCCTGTCTGCCCCCAGGTGGGACTAGTGGTCTGTCCATGTCTTTGGGAGCTGGAGGCATGCTTGGTAACAACCAGCGCGAGAGCTTTTTATGAAGTAGGGGTACAAATCCCAGAGCTGATGCCACTTAGCGCACAGCAGGATGAAGAAGGATTGGCCTTGAGGTTCAGACACTGAGCTGTGACTTCAGAAACCCTGGCTGCAGCTGATGCAAGTTACTACACTTACTGTTTGTTGTACAGTAGTTCCACAGTGATAAATGAGTAAATTCTAGGAGAGTGAGACCATGTTCCTACCAGCACTTTGAGCACTTAATAGGTGGACTCTGTTAGGTAGATGGGGGCTCTTCTGCTATTCTTAAAGCGTATGTACCACTTTGATATTTCTTTAGTATTTATGATAAACAAACAAGTTCATCAGATCTGATTCTCAGTTTTTTATAGGGAAGGTGACTTTGGGATAAGAACTGGTGACTTAGTCCCTTGTGAACTGCTACGCTGACATATCTGCCTTGGGAGAATAGGCTTTTGCCTGTAATTATCACAGTTTTCCAGGCAGCACTTCACTGATGCTCCACAATCTTACCTAACATACAGTGTGTCTAAGCCATGCAAGCCTTGGAGTCAGGTGACTATCTTGGAGCTTAGGAAGGTGGGTACAACTTTTCAAAAAAGTGCACAAATACAGATGCAGTTGCTTACTAGGACTGCATGTACGGATCCACAATTTGTACATGCATGTGAACAGATACTCTGTGGCAAATATCTTTTATCTGTTTCTTGACAGCACCCCTGGATCAATGCTGAACCCCATGTTACCTTGTTTCAGTTGGATTGCTGGGAGCTGTATAACCCTCATTGTCTTCTGAGTTGGGTGACAGTCCAGAACTTAACCTACTCAGCCTTCCTTAGCTCTCTGCTTACATATGTCTAGTAACTATGCAGGAATCTGTTTCCCCATATGTAAAATGAGTAATGCAGTGACCTTCCTCTGAAGGTGTTTGAGCTCTGGAAATAAAAAACACTATGTAAGATAATGTATTAATACTATTCTTCATACTAAAGTTATTGTACAGAGTGATAACTGAAAATCAAAAGGTATTGCATCATTACTTTTTACAGAGGAGCTGTAGTTGTGGATACCTCTGTTCTTGTATAAGGTACTGTGATTCTTGTTGGGGTACCAGAAGAAAGCCCAAATCAGTGTGTCTGCCATTGTATGAGTAACACAAAGATACTACACGACCTGAAGAGCTTTTGAAGAGAAGACTCCTTGTGAGATAAGCACAGAGGAACCTGGGAACTGTGGGTTTACCATCTACTTGCTCTAGGTAGCAGTAGAGCCATTTAGGGGACAGTTACCCAGAAATGGAGTGGGGATACTTGATCTGTTTCCAGACTGTAAACAAAGAGGCACCTTGTGTGTGTGCTGATGGGAAAGGACCTTATGTTTTTGGGTGAGGCAAGGAAAAATAATGACTGTTTTCACCAGAAATCTGAGTGTCTCTAGTATTATCCTACACCCTAGGTGGTTAAAGAGCATTGTGCTTTTCCTCTGTGCACACCATAATTCCAGCTTGCTCCTGAAGATACAAACAATTCACCCTGGAAAGCACGATGACACTTAATTACAGTTTGAGCAAGACCAGTTATGGTCCTTTGTGGCCTAATTTGCTCCTCCCAGCAAGCCGCCAATACCTCAAGGGTGAGCCTGTTGCACCCAGTCAGTGTTTGTTACTCTTGTTGCTATGCTCCGAAGCGCTCCCCATTCTAGGTGATGGATAAATGCAATCTCCTTTTCCCTGAAAATGCCAAAGGAAAGAGAAAAATCTTTTGCAAACCAACCACTGTTGTTTTTTTCTTGAACCGCATTCTAGTCTGGTCAGCATTCAAGTGTGGAAATGTGTGGTGCTGTGGTGAAAACAAGGGATGTGAGTCACGAGTCCTGAACTTGTAAATACCCTTTTTTTCCCCAAAGCTGCTGCATAACCTTAGGTAGATGACATGACCTGACAGTGGTTCTTCTCACTTCCTCCACTTTGGGAACCTCATCCATAAAAGCTATCAGAAAAGAGGAAGGTAGTAAATCATGTGTTGTGAGTGCAGGTTTAGGTTAAGGTATTTCTGTCAGGTTTGGGTGGGGTTTAGTCTGGCATAACTCTACTTTGAGATCAGTATTGAACACAAAGTATGCCTGATAGACTTTAACTTTGATTATGCCCAGTGTTATCCTTTTCTGTTCCCTTTGCCACTTGTGCTTTTAAGGGCTCAGCATCAACAGGCTTTGTTACGGATGTGCACTATGTGTTACTTCAGCCACAACGTCAACCAGGTCCAAGACCTGTGATGTTTTGTGCATTCCTGCAAGATATCTTGTGACTCCGGCCATTCTTTCAGGAGATGCAGGGCTGGAAACAACATGCAGCTCCCTGCTGAATAGAGATACAAATTATTTGAATAGCCTTGTCTTTGGTATTGAGATGGGTTCTCCATGTCACTTTCCTTGTGTGCCTAAGCTGGAAAAGTAGTATCAGGAATGTGAGAGCTGGATAGTGGGCATGTGTTCAGCACAAAGTTTATTTTGCTGAAGGGTCCTGGACCTAGCTTAAGAGGCAAGTTTCCTGGCTGAGCTATTCTTCCCTCAGATTCCTCATTATTGTCTGGTTTCTCCAGAGGCAAATTGCAAGTAACCTGCTTCTCTTCAGTGTTTTCCTGTACTGGTCTTCAACCAACTGAAAAGACTGCTGCCAGAGGATCCATCCCTGGTTTCAAGCAGGGCTGTGCACAGTTGGAACTATGGACTGGGGAGTAGTGTCTGCAGACGTGCACATCTTGAGAACCTGTCAGTACTTGGTTGCATTCAACTCTTGGTATTCTGATTAAAGAAGCTACAGTAGCCTGGGATACTACAGCTATTAATCTTACTGCAACACAGTTCCTATCTGTACCTTAAATTCCCTAGCAGATCTGGACACCATTTTCCGGATAAGACTCTTGTTTTTGCCTAAAAACTGCTTCTTTAGATGGTCTGTAAGTATCTTTGCATGTTAGTGGAATTAACTGACGTGGAAAAAATACCTTTGAAAAATATCAGTATTTTCAATTTTTGTTTAGAAATACCTGTCTAAAATGCAAAAAAAGAGATGTTTTTAATTGAACTATTTACACGTTTCAAGCCTAAGTGAAACTTACTTTGACACATTTCTTTTACCTGAAAAATGAAGACTTTTGGTTGTTGTTGACTTTTCCCTTGGCCAGTAAGTGACCCAAAATATGACTTTTATTGCTGCTGTTGTGTGCAGTGCATGCCATGGGCCTGTTTGTGAGTTTACCCTGGCAACCTACCTCCCTCGGCCCCCAGGGAATCCCTTGGACAGGGCTATTACACACTTGGTGTCAAAAGAAGAGCTGTGCTCTATCCTTCCTTCTCCACCCCATAAATCCTCCTTTCTCAGCTATTTGGCTCCCATAGCGAAGGTGTCTGAGGGCTTATTGGGCTTCTGAGGAATTTCTTCTCCTAGCTCCTTTACAAAGCGAGACCTCTGCCTCTCGCCTGGGCTTTCATGGCAGTGATGTGGGCCATGTCTTGGCAGCTGACAGGTTTTACTCTGTGTCAGTAGTCCAAGGCTGTGTCTTGCTGTCACAGCCCATATGTAGCTATCTTCTTGTTTGTGGCTCAGACTCCGGAGTTTCTGAAGCAAGGACTAACTTTATGCAGTGTCTCCCTGGTGCTGCACCAGTGAGTCAGTTTTGGTGGACTATGTGAAGGGATCTGCACGTCTCAGCTGCTTTTAAATATCACTGCCCCTTCCTGGCTCAGGACACGTGTCTCTCAGTTGTGATACCTCCCACATCTTAAAGCTCAGTATAATTCGTTTTGGGATGTGAAGCACATTGAGTGAGCCCAGTAGGTTACATCTCTTGACAGCAACCACCTTGCTTACACTGTGCTGTAAATGGTTTTCTGCTGCTGCTTGGATCATCCTGGTGTGTTTGCATTTATCATTTTGTAATTTTCAGTTGGACTTTGTGATGTACCTAAGGCCGGAATAGAGTCCTCAGTGTTACAATGTGAGTGATTCGCAATCCACAATGCAGTGACTTCCTTCTCCTCCAATAACTCCATCCTAGGAGGAGGGAGTGTAAGTGATGTGAGTTTACTTATAAAGAGGCCAAATAATACACTGCATAAAGAAAGGGCTGAACTGATTTTCTTTTTTAAAAACAATACTAAAGAAAATAGTAATTATGTTCTCCTTGTTGGACACTGCCACTTTAATGGACCTTACTTTTAAAATCATCCTCTCTTCAGTCAACCCCATTTTCTATTATCTCTTCATAGTTTTGGGCTACCATCATTTTAGTCATCAGTGCTGAGCTGCCAAATAGATCCCAAGAAAATCGTTATTGACAAAAGAGGACTTATTAACCTGGAAGAGATTTAAAGAGGCGGATTCTCATGTAAACAAATATTTTATGTTGATGATATTTAATATTTTTATTTGAGACCTAATAACTGAAAATGTCTTCATATAAAAATTAATTTCAAGTTAATAAATTAATTGTTAATGATTAATGAAATAGCCACAGTATAATTAATGGTGTTGATTAAAATTTAATTGTTAAATGATATAATTAGAAATTAATAACAAATTATGTATTTATTGACCTGAAAGCATGAGTAGCCATCAAACTGCTGACATGGGACTCTCTGACATTTCCAACACTTTATTCTTCAACACAAAAACAGTGTCTCAGTCCCAAACGTAAGAGTAGGAGTTAGTAAAAGTTACTAGAATATGCCTAAAAACCAGGCAGGATTAGGTTTTACGGGACAAACTGTTTCAGCGGCTCACTAATTTCTAGCCTGTACGCTGCAGGGTAATCAGTGCAATTCCCAGGAAATCCGTGAAGGTTTTAATGAGCCGTGACATGTTCAGCGCACAGTCAGCATGAAGCAGTGCAGTGTAAGGAAGCTCTTGGCAAAGGCTGATGCGCTTAGATCCTGGCTCCTGAGGAGCCAGCTGCTGCTCCTGACACTTGCACAGGGAACTTGAATAGTGGGAGCTCTGTACCACCTCAGTTCAGCTCTTTCTCTACAAAATTACTCTGTCCATAATCTTCCACATTCACAAATGCATTTGCTAAACATGTTTCCCATACTGTTGCAATTTTAGGATACTCTGCTAAAGTATTCTCTGTGTTTCTGCGAGAACACTTCTGTTCTTTATTAGAGGACACAAATTACCTTGTCTTCTATTTTTTCCCAGATTCAACTTTTGCAAAAGTCACTGATTTTAAAGGTATATATCCCACTAGTTTCTGGGTGTGTGGATCAAAACCTTCACTTAGCTAAAGTGATTCTGACTTTTTGTAGGTGCTCACTTTCGTGGTTTTGTAGGTAGCAAAAACCCCTGAATCCATTCTTTTGAGTTTTAGAGCTTGATTTTTACACTGAACTATGGATAGATACTTCGGAAGTGAAGCTACATGCTGACAAACCATGTCCGTAGCAAGCTGGCAGAGTGATCCCAGTGACATCCATAAACAAAACTGGGGACAAAGGTGACTACTTATTTGAACCCAAGGAAGTTATGTTCATTTCAGATTTCAGCATCCTAAATGTAATACTTTTGACTGGGAGCTACGTTGTTTTTTTAATTTGGTGGTCTAGTGTTTTGGATTGCTTGCTCAAACTTAAAATTAATTATTTTATTTTAGTCCATTCTAAAATGTAAAGGCAAGTATCATATTCTTGCAAAGCCAGAGACCAAGAAAGTTCAGTAAACATTTAAGTGAAGTCAACTCTTCCTCAAGCAGATACCCCCCTCTCCTACTCAGAATTGCATTACTGAGATTCTGTAAGCAAAACCAAGAGTGAATGAAAACTCAAGCAAAATTTGTAACAAGATAGATATCTTTTATTAGATCAACTAATGCAGCTAAAAGTAAGAGACATACTTTTTCCGTACACAAACAGTCTGGCATGCACAGAGATGAAACTGGATTTGATTTTTGTTGAATAAACACCAATGCGTGCAATTAAAATGAACAGAGAAAAGGAAAGGCTACTGGAAGATGGGGTGAATTTTTTAAATTCTTTTTGCTGAAGTGCTCTTAGTATCATGGGTGAAGAGACTTTCCCATGGCACTCCTTGAATTGTCTGGATCCTTTCAGCAGTTGTTCCTTTCCATTGAAAACTTCCTGACTAGTAGCTAAAGATTTTGGGGGAACAAGCGCTGGGGAATGATGTACGAAGCACTGATCAAAATAGCCCAGAAACAAGATGCAGTGGCTTTCAAGTGGCTTCCTCCCTCCTTAAACTGCACACAAAACCACATCCTAGGTGGTCGAGGAGGCATTGCCTAGAAGTACAAAGTGCCTGAATTGCATATGTGATTGTTACACTGGGATAAAAGCTGGAGTCGGGACAAGGGCAGATCCCGCTGCTTCAGTATTTGTACTTTTTGAAAAGCCAATTTGCCAAGCAGCGTAACAAGAGCCTAACAAGTGGATGGACATATGGGGAGGCAAAATAATTGTGCATTAGGAAGATGGTGCAGATGTGAGCTGAAGTAAGGGCGTAACTCCATATGGTGCATTGCTGACCTTCAGTTGGTGCCTGAATGACAGTGTGGGGTGCAGGTCGCACCATCTGAGGGATGCTGTACTGGAAGTGGGGCTGAAACCAGACAGAACTGGATTTACGCAGATCATCTGCTTCCTAGAAAACAATAAAGCAGCTACCGACAGCTGTTGTGCCTGAGATCATCAGGGTATTACCGTACCTTGCAAGCCTAACACTTTCCCTAAAACACTTAGTGTATACTGTACCAGAAAAATACTGTTACTGCTACTAAAGTGGTGATGGCTCTTAATCCCTGTTAATTCCCTCTGCAGGGAGAGCATAGGTGAGTGTGCAGGATACCCGATTTCTCTCCATGTTCTCTATGGTTTTAAAGCCTTTATATGCCTTTGGAGAGGAAATTACTTAATCCTTTCAAACACAGAGTATTAAAAATCCTGTGGTTAGTATGTTTGTGTGAGAAACATCATTGAATTTTTTTCATAGACTAACCCCAGAGGTATGTGCATGTTAGGTTGAGTAGCTGTGGCACTCAGTTATCAGGAAAGTGTGATGAGTGGAGAGCTTAATTCTTCAACCTAGAAATCCTTTGATAAAATACACTTGATAAGTCCAAGCAATGACTTCTGATTTATTATCATTTGTTTCTCCCTTTCCCCTTCATCTGTTAACCTAACACTGCCTAAGAGTTCAGCCTCGTTTTATCAATGGTTGCTTGAAGTGCTCAGGAGGATTTGCTCCAGTATTCACCAGAAGCCTTTGATATATGAGATTGTAGGTTAGCACCAATAATCTTTTGTGAGGAAGTGTCACAATACATACATCGATCATCCAAGCCTCTATCTGTCAGACTCTCCCAACCTAACCGTATTTTTCATGACACAATGCGGCGCATGGCCTTTAAATTACCCATCTGTCTGACAAATCAGTGAGTGTGGCAGAAACTGGCAGCAGTTTGACGTCCCCTATCGCTTTAACTGAAGTGAAAGTAATGCAAACAGATTTATGGGATCCCCTTTGATTATAGACTATGAATATATTTGGAATTGATGTTTTGGAGAGAGACACAACAGAGAGGCAGGAAAGGCTTGTAGGCAAAAGCACTACCGTTGGGTTTGCAGCTTTGTATTTACTATAAGGGACATTGTTCTGTGCTTAATTTTTTCCCTGCCCATATGGTGTCTCTCCTCTGAATACCTCTGACTTTTTTTTCTTCCCTTGGGTGATTATTTAGCTGTTCTAAATTCATAGCTTTATAAATATCAAGGCTGAGTTTTCTTAAATGTATTTGCAGTACAGCTGTTGAAAATACCTGCAACATTCATTGCATGTCAGTAAATATTGCTGAATTTCCAAGTGTGCTCTGAATACAGTGGAGCACGGCAGAAGATAAATAGCTGACAAGGATGGCTGCTCACTGCAGTGCTGATGAGGACTTGAATTCTGTGGTTGAGTAGAGCAAAGCATCAACTTGGCTTTTTTGATCCAATGGTTTGTCTTTGTTGCAGAAGTAACCAAGACTGTGGCTTTTGCTCTTTGCTTCCAGGCAAAGGGTCTGGTCCCAGGATCGTAATTCCTCAAACCTGGTTCATAACGAACTTCTGCTGTAACAAGCCTGAATTTTTAAAAAGGGAATTTTATCCTACTTATTGACACTGTTGTTTAAGCGTAGTGGTGAATTGTGATGGTGAAAGCTGGGACTTAGAACTACCAAGTATATCTCATGTACAGGCAACAACATGCCTGTTCAAACAACTCTTGGCTGCATCTGACCTCATGAAGCCCTGAGCCATCCAATCCAAGTAAGTGGAAGGGTGGTACCCTTTCAGTATTAGTACATTTGTTGAATCATTTTCTAAGCTCTCTGGAGCTTGCACAAGCTTCTCTTGATACACTGCTTGGCTTGCTTTAGAGAAGCCAGAGACTTAAGCGATACCCTTCTTTTTAAAGAAATACTTTTCATGAACAAAGGTGCAGGCATTTGAAGTTGCTTAACAAAACAAATAGTTGTGGTTCAGCTGTGATGGCTTTTGCCTGGATTCCAGGGGAAGCTGTGATTTGTGGGGCTGCCACAGAAACTCAGCCCATTCTCTAAACACCTTCAGAGTTTCCTCATGCCAGGCAGCACTGAGCCAACAGAAATCTGTCACTGCATGGGTTCTTGTGTTTCTGTTATGGCAGCCACTGGTAGCTGTGGGGATCGTGATCTACAGCTGCTTAGCTCTGAGATAAGCTTTTCTAAACCTGAAGACCTTCTCCTGAATTTTGTTTGGGTGATGTTGGCATAACCTTGAGCTGAATTTGGTTTGTTAATTCCAACCTGCAACCTAAACCTCTGTCTGTCATCGGCATCATGGCTCTGCGGGTCTTTCAAAATAATGTATGATGCCTTCCGGGGCAGGTATTTTCTAAACAAACCAAACAGATTTTTCCCTTTTCCGCCAGCTAACGTTTGCCTTGAAAAGAATGCAAGAGGTAACATTTCCCTCTGTGCTAAACTGTAGAGGCATTTTCGTTAAGATGATTGCTACATGGAACAAAATAGGCCTGCTGCACAAAGGAAAAGGTGCTGGCAAATGGAGTTAATAGTTGGTGGGATGGGTACTTTCCATTCCATAGCTACTTATTTGGAAACTACATCCCAGCTCCTGTAAATGGGCTGTGGGCAGTGTCACTCCTGCATTTTTAGGCACTCTTCATCTTCAGTCTTTGCACATCATGATAGGAGGCCTTTTTGACTTCCAGGCACAGGCTTCTGCCAAGCTTGTGGCCTCTGGGTTCTCGCACAAGCATCTCCCACATCCCTAGGTAAGGAGGTGGAGACAGTGATGCCAAGTGTTCCATCTCCTCACACAAGATTGTGTCTGCAGAATTTCAAGATGCCTCTGCAGAAATAGGGAGCAGTTTGTAACCAAACTTCTAGGGGTCATGGGGAGGAACAAGTACAGCAGACAGCAGAGAACTTGGTGTCCGACTGAGGTTGCCATGTAGGTTTTGAAGCGCCCAGGAGCCTCTGGCTACTCTGCACAGGTAAAGCTAGGTGGTCTTTGGGATCTGTCTGTCTCTCTCCCTGTCTGGACCTTGGTTAGTGAGAACCTATGCAAAGCTTTGTTTTGGCTAAAGGAGACCCTGGTGTATTTGCATTTAGCCTCTAGTTGACTAGGACGTCCCCAGTGGTTGCTGTTTTTTCAAACCCAAGCTACTCCAGTTTTAAAATCTCCCGCCACAGTTCTCACATCAGCTCCTGCCTGCCTGCATCCCACATCCATTCTGAAAGCACATTCATTGGAGAGCCCTTTGTGCAAGTCCCACACCTTGTTGGTGTTTGTGAGGGAAGCCACATCTACACTAGCATGCAGGAGACAGATGTACTATCCCAGTGTAGTGTTCGAAGCATGGACATCAGCTAGGCTAGCATCACTGTGAAAAGGAAAGCTACAGATGGTGTGTTTGCTGGTTTGTTGTTCCTCTGGTACAATCCTGTCTCTGCTATGGTTTTTTTTTTTCCAAGCACAACTTTGTCAGTCAGGGACCTCATGAAGGCATGTGAGGCTTTAGACATGTTCTGCATAGCTCTGGTAGCAGAGCAGAGAGTGCATATGAGCGAAGTCACACTGGGTTCCCTTTTGGTTTAAACCAGTCCTAGGCTATTATGTGTAGGCAGGAGCTCTGAAACGCAAGGAAAGCATTGCTCTGTAGTGCTGACCTTTAGTATAGCATAGTCTGAATGTCATGTCTAGGGCACAGTGAATGATACTGTGTGAAGATCTTCAAGTGAAGCCTGGCCTCTCTGCTTGTAGTCCCTTTGGCTAGCTGCTGATGAGTCAAACCCCTTGCTTTTTATGAATAATGATTTTTTCCTTTATCTTTAGGGGAGATGCATAAACTTCACTCGGGTGAAATCGGATGGAACCTCTACCCCTTACAGCCCACCACCGAAACTGCCACGGCCTGACAATGTTCCTCTCAACAATGCTCCAAGGAATTCT
>VWZZ01004451.1:64078-171634 GCA_013399095.1 Psophia crepitans | reverse complement strand
CCCCCCCCCCAGCCCATGGCTTAGAGTGCAGCAAAACCCTGATCAACAAAACATGTCCCTTTGCTGAACACGGCATATTTATTGAGTATTGGTTTACAGTTAAAAATATCAGAATTTGTTGCTGGTCAGCAAAAAAAGAAGAAAAAAGAAAAGAAAAATTGCTAAGTGTCAATTTTAGTATATGAATATATTTATACCACACGTGCTGAGTAAACATTCAGTGGATAGATTCAGAGCTATGGGGTATAGAAACAAACCAAAATTATCATCTAGATTACAGTATCAGCTTTTGTATGTATACATTTGAAGATCTATTTACATATGACATTTGTCTGACTTGGTGTGTCAGATCATTCATTAATAACTCTAGCCAGTACACGTGCATCAGTTATTTTTATAGTTGCCACCTGCAAGTTGGTTAAACATAGTTCATTGAGGAATTATTTTTTTTTCCCAACAGTACAGCATCCAGATGTTAACATGGAACAATAATTGCAAAGATAACTTTCTGTCTTTGGTTCTGCAGGTGGAATTTCCATGAAAGTTTATAACGCTATAACAATAATGAGGTAAAATGGGACTATGTGCCAATAATCTAGCAACAGTAATCTAGTATAGAAGAGTATCTTTTTCTCCTGAGAAAATCAATTTTGAGCCTGCCATCTCTGCATACATTTAGACTTGGTTTTATAGGATAGCCACTGAAGGCCAGATATTGGTTCTAGAAATCCAAACCTTGAACAAGACCTGTGTTCACACTTGTCCAAGGTTCAGAGGAATTTTGAGAAAAATCTTTTGGCTAGGTATTTAGTTATTCACTTACAGAAAACACAGTCCAAAATGGAACAAAAAATACATGAATGCTTTAATATGCAAACAGCATCTGTTAGTTATATCGGCAGCATTGAGGGACTGATTCCATTGCTATTTAATTAGATACGTTTCTTTTTGATCTTACTGCCAAGCAGAACTAGATCCTCTTGTGATTCAAACATGAATTCCTCTGAGTTGCTCTTTCTTTAGACAGCCCAGATCCTACTAATGTGTAACCTTGCAGTCTACCTGTGGCTGAGAGGCATGGCGTGATGTGTCAGTACAAGTTTTTATCCCTGTTTTATATAATGTTTGGCTAGAGGATTTCCCAAACACTGTGACTGTTTGCCCATGACCTCAATTCCATGTGTCACCAGAAAGTGATGTGAGCACCCACACAGAGGTGGGAATTTATGACGCGGGACTGTGGGACAGCCCATGAATAATGTTCACTAAGCAATACCTGAGTGGGTTGTGCCCAGATCTTTCCCTAGTGAATGAAAATAACATCTGAGCTTGCTTTTTCTCCACCACTACCTATCGTATTGTATTGGAGGGGGTGGCTACAAATCCCTGTGCTGGTTTGCTTTGGCACTGCCTGTGTTATTAAGATAGTTGTAGAAATAATGTTTATGTTGTCTTATGACACAGCATATACCTATCTCTCCATCTGGGTGTGGGTGTGTAGCACATCACAGTAGTTATTGGCACATAAGTCCGAGATAGAATGCTAACTGTATTGTGCAGTTACTACAGATTTAAGGCCTCTTCATGTTGTTACAGGCATAAAAAGTTGTACTGGTACAAATATAAATGAGGCTTACTGTTTCCAGTGGAAGTCCCACTTGCAGAACACCGTACCAAGCTCTCATCATCTGTGCTGATCACTGTGACATGCCGTGTGTATGCAGCTGAGGCTGTCAAAGATAAACTCAGAAGAACCACAGAGCCTCTTTCTCCTCTTGCACTGCTCTGCTCTGTTGAGTTATGCTCTTACCTCATTTATATTGGTGCAGGTGGTGGAATCACACTCATGGATGCCAGCTGGTCTTGGAGCTGTTCCTAATTAGGCCTGAGCCAGCAAAGCACTTCTGCATGCATTAAAATATCCTGCAGGTCAAGAGGAACATCCTTATGTTCAAGTATTTTGCTGACCTGTGACTTCATTGTGATCAGAAAGGAGAATTGGGATGCACTCAACCCTGTCCTCATTCTTTTTAGTTGCTTGAATAGGATCTGCATAACTGGTCCATAAGAATGGATTTCTGTTTGGAGGAGAGAGAAGAGTGTGTGTGTCTGTGTTTGCCTGTGGGAACGATGTAGGTTTTTGTTTGGTTTCCCTTCCTTTACAAAAATTGCTTGGAGAGTAGCACTCCTGTGAATGGAAAGGGCAACACAGTCATCACTTACTTATCTCTGTTTCTTTCAGTTGAAAGGTGAAACTAAAACATGTCCAATTTTCCACCAAAAGTGAAGCTCTGCTTTTGACACCAGTGAAAGGAACTGATGACTCCAGTGAGGGGGTAGGGACCTGGATGTGGAGGAAGGTGCTTTACAAGCAGAGATCATTGGCCACTGTTATTTTGGCCTGAGGGAAGCCTATGTGAAATTAACATGCTCAGTCTACGGCCAGTTGTAATGTGTACATACAGTTGAACCTAACAGCTTCTCATGGTGGCTGTCTAAGAATAATTAACAAATAAATGCTAACCAGGAATTGAAATGGCAGAGGGGAATAAAACTGATTCCCCTGCCAGGACAAAACATGGCATGTAAAGTTTAGCTGCTTGTGGAAGTGGGGCAGACCACTGCTCTGTAGATGCCAAGTCTCTTATCAGAAGGCAGTGATGAGATGGAAACAATGGTGGAGCTCACAAATGATGTCATAATAAAAGGGAAAACTTGCTTACAGAATTAGTACCTGCTAATAAAGTTGAATCCGTGGGTCGGGAGTAAACTTTCGCTAATGAAATAGCCTGGGAGCCAGATTTTGTATTGTCTTGCAACTGCACAGATCTTGAGAGGTGTCAGTAGAGTCGTTGCAGATTTACATTGATGTTAATGTTGGTAGGATTTGACTCACTTCCAGTGAGAATGGAGGTGTTGGCTTAGGGTGGGCTTCTCACAATCACACATCCAAATGCCTGTTGTTTGCAGTTGAGGAGAGTATTTTTCTGTGGTGAAATAGTTTTACAGAGATAACATACTAACAATTTCTGCATAACTTGCAAGTCCAGCGAGGATAGGAGTGGTTTGGGCTTCCAAGTGATCAGATCCGTAGATGGTAAAGCAGGAAGCACCATGAATTTGAAAATCAGATTCAGCATAAATGGAGTTCCCAGCATTTTCACTATATAAAATTAAGCATTGGTGTGAAACTCAAGTTTTGGCTGCAGGTTCTGCTATGGGAGCACTGCAGATTTAGTTTGCAGGTGAAGCGGGAAGAAGAGAAAGCGGACCTGAACTGAATTGCCTTTGCATAGGTGGGGGCAGTGAATATGCTGCATTGGCTACAGAAGGACCTTTTGGTTGTGTAGAAATGTACCCATTTGCAGTGATCTCAGGCGCTGTAACAATGCAGTAGGAGAAACTGGTTGCTATTTTACTGTCTGTTGAGCTTGATCCTTACCTGGTGTAAATCAACATAGGCAGTAATAGTGGTGTCTATCAGCTGAGAGCTGGCTCAGAATAAATGAAGGGACAAAATCCTTTAACTGGCTTGATATTTCAGTATGTTTCTTTCAGTATGCTTGTATGTCAGTTGTGATTACAGTAGTTACACTGCTCAGAAATGTTCTCATCTGAGATGATTCCCCTGCATTCTCCAGTGCATAACATCATCTGAAACTTGCAAAAAGTGAGTATCTAACAATTCCCCAAATCCAAGAGAAAAATGTGGATTTGGGGGACCTTTGGCTCACATGTAGCACATGTGTGAAATGACACAAGGTGCAAAGCAGCAGGGAGGGAAATCCCATGTGTTTAAAGCTGAGACAGAACCACATTGATCAAAGCATATTTATGGCCATCTTTCAGCCTCAGTGCATGTATTGCCATCTGTGGGAGTAGCCTGCAGAGCAGACGGTCCTAAATGTAAAAAAGGAAAAAAAAAGAAAGGAAAAGAATCAGCTCCTTTTCTGAATGAGCGAGCATAACAATGAATGACATTGTTTCGTGAACTGTACCAGTTCAAATGCATGTGCACCTGGTGCTCCTAATGCTTTTTACTCCTGTTGGTCTTTAGACAACATGATCAGTAATATGCTTTCTCTCTTTGATCGTTTGCTGTTTTTATTGTTGTCGTGTTGGTTTTTTGTTTGTTTGTTTGTTTTTTTTAAATCATTTCACTGAGAAAACAGCCCTACTTCTGTAAATATAAAGTTTAATTTGGAGGAGACAGCACACTTCTGGATGTTACTGCTGGACAGTTATTTATTAAAAGGGGCTTAAGGTGAATAAATACAGGTGGCTCAGGATACATGCATGCAAGTGTGATAATGCAGTATAGCATTTTCAGTTCTCTAGTTTTGGGGGAAGAGGAATTTTTGGGTCATCCTACTTTGTTTAGAAGTTTGTTACTGATCTGATACTTTTCAATAATGCAGTAGAGATTCCTAACATGTAACAGTGCTTGAACAGATGTGTAGATTATGATAGGTTTTTCATTTGGGGGGTAGTGAAGGAGAAATGTTTTAGGTTTTAAGGGAAAAAATGTACTAAACTTTTTTTAGAAAAAAACATGTGTTTTCAGAAACAGTGGGGATGTAGGCTGATAGACAGCCAGGGCATGGAGATGAGGGACAGAGGAAGCAGTCAGATTTTTGAGGGCACAAGAAGTTTTACGTGGGGGTGTGGGTTTGTTACTGGTACATGTGGTACAAATTTCTGTAACTGACATGCTGCTTCCATGTTATAATCATATAACCTTTATGCATTTTATGCGCCTGCTCCATTTTTCTGAGTAAACCTTGCAAATGTAATGCCTGCATGCAAATGTGGGAGATGTAGCAAGTTTTATAATCCAACATAATGTAGTATTAATGGATTCAAAATCACCAATAAAAGTGCTTACTGGTTAAACACTACAAACATTTCACTGCAGGGTCATTTTAAGAGAGGATAATCTTGTCTGTACCTGGTTTCTAATGAGCTCAGCCATCTGATGGTCAGGAGGAGAACATGGGCTTGAGCTGTCAGAATTCCCCTCCCCAAATTGCTACTGATTCATTATTTGACTACAGACGAGGGTATGTTCTGTGCTTCAGTTTCCTGTTTCTAGCCTGAGAATTTCAGTCTTTGCCTAATTCAAAATTAAGGCATCATTTGTTGGAAACCCATTTAAATTTCAGGTAGCAGGGTAGAAATGCTGAGTAAATTCCACTGGAGTCAATGTTTAAATACTGATTTGACACATGGGGCAGGATCTGAACTTATTGCTGCTATCTTGAAGAAAATTCATCTAATGCATAGAAAAAAAAAAACAAAGTAAAAGCCATGCAAGATAAGATGCTAGAGATCAAGACTTTAGCAAAGAGAAATTTTATGGCAAATCCTACATTTATGAAAACACTGAGTCACCAGACGCTAATCAAGGTCTACTTAAACACAACTACTGATTTTTAGGAGTTTTGCCTGAAGGATGCAGGACTGAATCATAAAGACCCCCTTCTCCCTTGGTGTCTCTGAAGCTATTTTTGTCTTCCCTCCGTGCTGCTAGTGCTTCCTCTGTATCTCTTCGAGCCCCATTGAAGATTTGGTCAGGGGGTGTGGGCGCTGGTGGAAACATAAGACAGGCAACAAGGTCAACAGGGATAGGCCACAAAAATCTCTAACCCCAGCAGGCTGCAATTATGGGTAATGAAGGCTGCTGCAAAGCTGCTGAGCTGTGCTACAGTGTCTGCCCTGTGTGCCATGGCAGCCACAGCCCTGCACGCAATGGGAAAGGAAGCTGGTCCTTGCACACACGCAGCCCCCTGAGCCCATGTGAGCCTTATCTGCAAAAAATGGTGGGCACTGATTTTTGGGGGTCTGGTAGCCCCATGAATTCATTATGACAAAGCAGGTGGAGCTGCCTGGTGGCTGAGCCAGGCACCCCTCTGCCTTTGGCAGCTCCAACTGGCTGTGCTGCTAATGGGAGACAAAATCCTTTGCCTGGAGCTGTGCTCCTCCCTGGTGGAGTCAGGGGCTCTGACAAAGAGCCCAAGTTGCTCTCACTCTGCTCCCCAATCTGGCAAGACAATACTCACCCAGAATGGTTTTGTGGCTTTCACTCTTTTTTGTTCCTCCATCTGCTTCATATGCAAAAGGCAGGCTCGGGCTCTCGGAAGAGATCAGATAGACAAAAGTGGTCCTAGAGCCAAGGCTCTGGGCATTTTTGTTCTGCGTTAACAAAAACCTGACACTGGCTGCAGCTGTTGCTGGTTAGGTTTATTCATGCCCGAGACAACAAAATTCAGATTTGACCTGAACTTCCCCAGGGACTGGGAATGTGCAGATCCAGGGCTTTGGTTATGGAGCTGTCTATAAATAGCCTCTAGTGCTGGTTTAGCATCTTTCATCAAATATACTTCACGGTCTCAGGAGTGGCATTTACATGTGAACATACACCAGCATACCCTATTTGGCTGCATGGAAGTTAACAGCAAGAATTTTGCTGGCTTCAGCAGTCTGAGCTAGGAACTGAAAAAATGCCCTTTCCCCTTGTCCTCTTATTCCTTAAGAAACCACAGGCAGAGCATGTTGCCTGTGCTGGAAGTTGTCTGATCTTTACTCTGCAAACGTGCTTTGCCCTTTGAGTTAGGACTCATCTCAGGCTTCATCAGTTTCTGCAGTAAAGTTTCCCCCTCCTTGCACCTTGAGGACCCCCCTTGTCACTGCAAGGGAGGGTACGCTGGAAGTTTCCCAGCCAGGTATTACTCTGATTTCTGATTGCAGCTCAGGAGAACTGTGAGATGATGAGATGAGATAAAGGAGTTCCCTGAAAAAAAGGGAACATCCTGCTGAAAGCTTTTGTCCGTGACATAGGTCGAGAAATGTTTCCTTTTAAGCTTTCAGAGAAGCATGGTTGTTGTGCATGGAAAAATACTTTACTGAAGGTCCCTAGATAACCCTGTGTCTCTGCCTGTGTTCATTGAAGTGAGCTCTCCTCATATCAGCCTATCATTGCCAAGCAGCAGCTGAATTGCCCTTCATCCATGTTGGAGCCCTGCATTCTGCTGAGCCTCTGAGCCATGACTCTTGGGTGCAGACTGTTTCTTCACAATAGAAACAAGGGCCCTGTAAAAATGTTCTGCCCACCAGAACAGTCACAGAGACACTGGTGGGGTCTGTCTCTTCTCAAGCTAGCAGGTACAGCCAGGTCCTCTTGTCCTTCTCAAGGGAAAAAAGTAGGCAGGGAGAAACTGCATCTCTCTTCAGGCTCTGGAGTTTTCCAGCCCTCCAATACTATACTTTGCCAATACTAATGGTTTGCATTGCTGCAGTGACTCACAGGTCAAAATAGGAAATAGCTCATTTCCCTCCCAACCACATGCAGTAGCAGGTCTGCCCCTAACCCAGGCCAGCCAGACCGAGCACTGGCCCAAGAAGAGCAGAAGGGATGTTTCCCAGGTGGCCTCAGACAGCAGTTCTGCCATGGTCTCATGGAAGATGTATCTGGAGGGTGAATTTTCTGCATCCCACATGAATCCTGTTGTTCTCCTTTTCCTGAGCCAAGCACAGGCAGTGGCTGTCTGCTCCCCAGGGACCTGAGGAGCTGACAGAGCACCCCTGGTTCACCTACTCCTCTGCACAGTCATTTTTGTGGGGTAGCACAGCTATCATTAAGACTTTCCTTCCCTCCTGTGATGGTACTGCAGGCGAATCAGGCTATGGCTGTTTCTCTGCCCTCCATTTTGTGCCTCAGTTTCCCTTGCTGGAAAGGCAGAGCCCAGCTCTGGCTGTTTGAACTGTATTGCTCAGCACTCCTGGCCTGGCAGTTTCTGCAGCTGTAGCTATAGTGACTCCTCGCAGACTCAGCAGCTGCCAGATTTCCTCTCTGGGTACCTTTGCAGCTGCCCCTGCCGCAGAGGGAAGAGGTGGGAGAGGCTCCCAGTGCTGGCCCTGTGCATGACTCACATCTGGCATTTCATTTTTTTTGGTAGTTCAGGAACAGCCCCAACTCAACAGCAGGAAATAAGTGTAAAAATAGCCCATCAGTGTTTTTGCAGCCAGGCAAAGTGCACAATGTCTCTCTGCCAGGATCTGGTCCCAGCAGCCCCTTTCCTAAGCAGCTCTTGGAGAGCTGCATAGAGAGGACCAACTGTGGAGAAGCACTTGCTCCCACAAGTCTGCTGTTGCTCAGACAGCCAGTCGAGGGCAAATGTCAGCCCACAGAGCCTGTTGGCTTGTTATTGTAGGGTTGCCCGCAAGCCCCAAGATGTTCTGTCACTGCCTGTCTTCCAGCATGACAAAGAGGGCGGTGACTGAAGCTGCCCTGGAGGCCGCACTCTGAGCAAAGCTCTACCACCCCCAGGATGGAAAAGGGGCCATGAGCACTCACAGCTTCACTGTACCCCTATGACCTGGCTGAGCATCCCTTTGAGAGGTGGGGAGTGAACTCCCAGCAAGGGCCCTGGCTGCCCCACACCTCCTCTGCTCCTCTGCTAAGGGGTGAATCCCCCCCCGCCCTTCCTTCTGCATCACCAAAGGACCTGGCAACACGTATGACATTTCTCCCTCCCCACTAGTGGGAATCCTTGCAAACAGTAAGGAAGTGGTGAACATGTGTTTGTCCTGTGAGGGCTGACAGAGCCTTTCCCAGGGTGGATGCTGTGAGACCCAAATCGATGCCAGCCAGGAGATGCTCCTTGGCAGGGCTGTCACCTGCAGAAGTGAGGCCACCACACACAGGCAGGGGGACATTACGGCACATGGTACCACCCCAGAGTGGCCATTTGGGCTGCGGACCCCTGACAGCATTCAGTGCTCTGGTAAGGGCAGTGCAGAGCTCTCTGAGACTGAGGAGGGGGACGGTGGCCATAGTGGTGGGGGAGGCAGGCCTGGCCAGACTGCCGCTGGAGGGCAGGGCTCGACAGCCTATTTCCCGCAGCGGAGCAGTCCACTCAGACCTTCAGAGCAGAGTGGGAAATCAGCATTGCTTTTAAACAACAAAAAAAATCTGTTTCAAGCAGTTTTTGCTGTGGAAATCCTGCTTAAACCAGCAGTTCCAGCTCCAGCAGCAGCCTCTTCTACTGCCCACAAAATGAATATGCTGTCCAGGTGCTGCTCATCTGTCCTGCCAGAGAGCAACTCCCTGGCTGTAAAACCTTGGGGCAGGCTTGGGGGCTGCCACCTTTCCTCCTTCCAGTACTTGTAGACCTCTGCCACAACCACTATCTCCTCAGCACCTTCCTGAGCCCTTGCCATGGTCAGTCTCTCTTTCCAGGCTCTTTCCCTCACCTTCCTCAGAGCCACTCCTTCCTTGGCCATGTCCCTGCCTCTTGCAGCCTCCATACAGAGCCAAGCTAGTAATGTGGCAGTGTGCCGGAGCCTGTGCTGTGCTTTATACACTGCACTTTTCATATAGGCATACTCATTGGTGAGCTGTGACCTGGTTGCTATGTCACTATCAAAGAGACACAGACCAGCTCTGAAACATGTCAAGTAAAATCCTCCAGCCAGACAAGCCCTGACTTTCAGCCCTTTTCTGTTCTTGAGGCAAGCCCTGCCTATCAACAGTCCTCTTCTGTTCTTGCACCTAACTGAGCTGATCTATAAGCTGATGACAACGATTCTGTGTCTGAAATGTTCAGCCCTCGTTTATCACCTTTGTGACAAAAATTGGCACTGAAAATAACCCACAGTTTGGGACACAAAGTGATCTGCTGAAGCATGAATAAACACTTTATGCCATTCTGCAATTGAGGCACTGTGGCGCTGTGAGTCTGCTCTTGGAAGAGCTTGTTTTGATTTCTTACTCTCTCCATGACCCTGAACACATCCTCTCTGTTTGACTCAGTGGATTCTAACCACCTCAGTATCACAGAGGGGCTCGCTTTAGATCACCCACCCATATCTGGCAGAGATATCCAAGAAAACTTGAACACTTGGAAGATTTTCAACTAACACAGCTAGACCACAGCCTTCAGCTTAAGGAGAGCTGGCTGTTTTAGCAGCACAGTTGCTATTTTTGGTGTCTTTAATGCAAACATCTTCTCTGTTACAGGATTATTTGCTAAGTTTTCTGTTCTTGTTACTACAAAAACAATTTGTGAAATATGTTGGTTTCTTTTAGAAAGCAACAGCTATTTTGTAAGCACACAATAAAATACAAAACCAAACAATTACCACCACACATTCCCAGTAGTTGTGAATTCTTTAACAGGACCTAGAAGCTGGCATCCAGGTGAGGGGGAAGATGTGTAAGTGTCCACATTGTTCTGAGATCTGGCTCAGTGACCTGCCTACACCTCGAATGACAAATTGTCACAGGCAGACCCATTTACAAAGTCTTGCTCCTGCCTATAAGCGCAAGTGAGTAAAGTGTCCCCAATGGTCTGCTTAGGTGATGAAGATCATAGGTACTTGAGTAGAGACTGAATGTCGTGTCCCCAAGAGAGGAAAGCAATACTTCAGATCTGTTTGCCTCTGTTTTCCTTTGTCAATATTTTGAGACACAGATGCCTTTGCTATGTCTACCAAGACATCTGAAGGTATGCAGTGTAACTGGCATGATCACAGTGACTTTAGTAGTGTCCCCACAATTCTGCAACAGTGGGAGTGGAACCAAAGTCAACTGAAAGGCCATGTGTCTGGCTCAGTACTCACCACAGTCACTGGGAGAGCTTTCACTGGTTTCATAGGTGACAGAGGAACACAGAGGAATATCTGCACCAGACGGAAAAGTTCTTCCTAGTGTATCAATCCTATACTTGTTTATTTTGATGACAATGTCATGACAGTATGGTGCCCTAATAGTCTTTGAACTCTTTAAATGAGGGGTGGCTCTTTGGGTCTCTACTTCTACAAACTCAACAGGGCCATGGTCTGAAGTGGAGTGTTATAGGCCCTTGGTATTAGGGCCCAGGCACAGTACTGCTATGCAGCGTTGCCAGACTGTGCCACTGAGCAATTATGAGCCATCGTTCCTAGCCTAGCCGAACTAGTAGCACCTCATGGAGCCTGCTCCACAATGCTGTCTTCAATGCAGCCAGCTCTAGGCTGGAATATGGCCACTTCAAAGCTCAATGCAAATCTAGCTGTAGAGAGGGACATGACAAAGAATGCTAAATGTAATCAAACAAGATATATAAGCAGACAAGGAGTCAGTGCTGAAGCCGGATGTTCCCTGAAGCACTAGTATTACCTCTAATTTTACCAAGAAATCAGAAGTGACACCATGTTCTCTTGTTTTTCAACCTTAACCTCCCTTAGCATAGCTTGCTCCACAATGCTTGAACTCTGTGTGGATCTTGAGCCATCCAGATGCAGCTACTACTGCTGGGGCATTCCTGTATGATCAGCATCAGGGTGAGCTTGTGATGGGGACTGCTGGTTCAATTCCTGCCACAGAGTGAAGCAAGTCATCAAAGGCCACAAAGGATGTCTCCATCACTACTAAGTGTGTAAAAGCTGGAAATGGATAATAGCATATCTTACTAAGAAAAGCTGTCCAACATGCCAATCAATGCAAGCAGTAAAGGGTATGTTGCTGCCTTGCTACAAACAGCTGGACTCCAGACACATCCAGGGACTTTTTCTCTTCTCTCTTAGGCTGCTCTGTGTAAGTCCATCTTCATCGCAGGGTCATTTTCAAGCAGCAGGACTGTCTTTAATTGTGTACAGACACGTGGTACTCATTCAATCAAGAACTAAACAAAAAAATAATAGTATAGAGGTATGTGAGGACATGTACAAGGTATTTCACACAGAAACACCCAAAGGCTTCCCACATGCTGCCTCCTACCTGCTACTGGCATGTGAACTCCTGGTATCTGTCATGTCCCCGTCAGACCCCAGTGAGCTGCCTCTGGCTATTTTGATTCAAGGAGTGCTTTCTTTGTTGGCCTTAGGGGTTAAACAAGAGCAGCAGTTGCCTGCTTTGTGTAGGCAATGGTTGTTAGGCCTACTGGGAGAAATTCCTTGGCACCAGCACTAGCTCAAGAAAGACATGAGCAGAAAAATGCTCAGCCAAAGTCAGCCAGAAGCAGAGCAGAGCCAGAGCAAGCCAAGGGGACGTGCTCTGCTGTGTTTGTGTTAGTGCCTCACCCTGGCTCTCCCACCAGCAGCGCAGAGGCCCCATGCGGCAAAGGTGCACTGTTCAGGTGAAGGCGACAGCCCCTTCACTAACCAGTACAAACCTCTGTGCAGTCCCCTGCGGCACTGGCTGCCTTCACTGACCCCAGGGCTCGTCCTCCTGAGCTACAGAGGTGCCCCTGACTTTTTACTCTATTGCTGCTTCAGTGATTGAACACCCCCTGCAACATAGAAATAGGAATTTTCTCTTACGATACTTGGCACAAAGCTGCTTGCAGCAATAAATTTGGAAAATTAAGCTGTGCTAGTGCTTTTCAAATAGAAATAATCCTATTTTGGGGTCATTTTAACTTTGAAAGATGGTTCAAAGGCACAAACGGAAAGGGCAGGGTGAGTAGTCAGCTGCCAGGTGTGTGAGTACAATTTTTGTAGGCTTTAGTGACTTATTTTTGCATTACAAATATTCTCCTTGGTCAGAAACTGCTGCATTCCTCATATGGTAGTTTTCTCCAGCTCACGCCTCTTTCGTAAACAGACAATAACGTTTTGTTTGGATTGGCTTGCTGGCAAATTTACACAGCTCTCCCATATAATGATCTGATTTCAGGTGATGGTGAAATGATTAGTAGCTGTAAGGGCATTTGCTGTTAAGAATTGTGAGGTGATTCAGCTGCTTGAATCCATCTAAGTAGTGATAAACAGGAAGGGGGGTGGGGGGAAAGGAGCAGCAGTAGAAGAAGGTGGTCTGCCCTGCCTCTGGATTTGTTTGTATGGTGGTTTAAAATCTGCAGGATGAAACTAGTGTAGATTTGCAGTGAGAGAACATAAGCCTATCTGCAAACACAGCAGCTGCTGGGTCAGGAGGCTGATTTAAGTCCCTGTGAGGTAGGGTAGAGTGTTGTTAATAATGGGTGTAGAGCTAAAAGACTTGTAAGCAAGGGGGTTATGTCCAAACTGGGAAAGCGTAGTACTGTATGAGTTTGGTGATTTCTTTTATGTATAAAAGAAAATTCTGAAGTCTGCTGAACTGTCTCCTCACCAGAGATAAAGTTTTACATGGTATTACTCACAGGCTGGAGAAAGCTATTAATCTTCTAGCATTGTAACAGAATACCTCTCTTCTGTTTGGTCTGAGGGGTGAGCTCTAATTTCCTCAAATTTCAGTAGTTATGTTATACAATTGATCAGATATTTCCTTTGCATGAAAGTATCTCTGTGTTTGGTCTATTCTTTCCATGATGATTTCACTTGATTTCCACATTCCTGGCTAGGAAAAAAACAAATACAGACTTTTGGTTGAAATTCCCAGTGGACTGTGCTGTTGCTGTTAGGCTTGAAAAACTTCTATTAGAAGTGAAAGCTATGGATAAGTGAAATTGCTGAACAGTTGAGAACCCGGTTTCTGCAAGCCTTTATGTTCCAAAGCAGTGAGCTCCTGGTCTGAAACTTTCCAGGCATAAGGCCAGACTTTACAAACCTACAGATGGGAAAGGGGAAGAGGGAGCTGTCGCTGCACACAAGAAGACTTTAGTTACCCTTAGTCTAAATTACAGTATCCCTTAGACTGATCTCATCTGATCTAAACAGAACAGTTGGAACTTAATGGGTGGTAAAAGCTTCTTGAAACAATGCTAGTAATGCACTGTTCTAAAGCTATCAGCACCTTTATTTCATGCCTTAAATATTTTCAGAGTTTGAAAAAGGTTTAGCAAAATCCTGCTTGCAATTTCTTTCATAACTCTCCTTACACTGATTGACTATATATCAGGGTTAGCTCCAATGTCCCTGATACAAGCTTGGCAAGTCCCAAGGGTGGAGTCAAGAAAAGTACCCTAGCAGCTTCTTCATTTTGTCTAGCTGAAAACTGATTTGGACCAAATGGCTTAAAAACCCACAAACCAAACCTGATTATGGTGCATGTTCTGCTTCTGCTGGAGGCTTCCGCCTGCTCTTGCTGGCTCATGGCTATGCCAGGCATATTGGCAGGAACAGGAACTCTCTGAAAGCCTAGAGGATGGGGCTTGAGAAAGGTTCACTGTGGGGACACTTTGCAGATGTCTGTACCCACAGCACAATTGACCCGCTGCCCAGGTAACCATCTTGCTGGTAGCTGAGAGATGACTGTATTTTGTGGGGTACCACAGCACCCTACAGTATAAACAAATGGTCACTGTCAAAGGCCAGTTCTAACCACCTTAATATAATGTTGAACATAGTTCCTATTGGCAGTCATCATAGTGGATTTGGAGTTAATTTTCCAAAAGAGAGTATTACCTGAGATGCAAACATGTCGGGGGGGGGAGGGCAGGGGGAGAAGACGGGAAGTGTGAGACAGTGAGGCTTGGGAGAACCTGTGCATCATCTTCTGCCCCTTTTCTGAACTTTTGCACGTTCCTGAGGGTAATCACTGAGCTATATGTGAGGTTGTGCTTTACATAGCTTACTGGTGCTGTAAAAGGTGTGTGTGTCTCTCTGATACTCAGTAGTAAAGTGCATGAACCACGGATAAGCTAACTCACATACTCAGCATGTGTGTTAAGGGAAGGATAAGAAGTGTAATGAAGATGAGCCTTCATGTTTAAGGATGCTCAGTTTAACAGTGTCTGCACAAGTAAAAGGGATTTTGGACTCTAGTGTCTGCCTCCTGCTTCACTGGCCTGTGAGTGCTGCCTGCTCTGGTCTGTATTAAGGCTGTGCAGCAGTACTCTGAGCTTTGCTGCAGGCTTCAGAGTCTCCAGACCTTTCCTAGTCCATCCATATTGATTTCTTTGGCCAGTGTTTCTCTGCGTTCAAGTCCCTTTGTGGCTTTTTTAGTTCATGCCAGCAAGAATGACCACTTGGGCTTTTTCCTATTTTCTGTCTGGTCTATCTCTGCTCCCCTCTGTGACCTACAGTTGGTTGCTGTGACTGTCATTTTTCCGTCCGTTGGAGTCCTCAAGAAAGCTGACCTCTGTGACGAGTTGACTGAATTAAATCCCAACACAGGGAAAAGGCATGTGTAGCCAGCTGGGCACAGCCTTGGGATCCAGCAAAAGCAAATCCCACCCTGCTTGTGAATCTACCCAGGAGGAGGAGGAACGAAGGACCACTCATGAGCTCTCCTTGCTGCTGCTTTTGATGACCTTGTCTCTCAAACATGACTAGAAATCAAGCCAGCACAGACCATCATGCTTATTATGCTGAGGACAATGCCGCCTTCTTCCAACTTTCCCTTGCCATATGATAGAGGGAGGGACTGTAGGTGGAGCAGTTTGTGAAGAAATGCAGCACATGGGAAGGACAAACGTTGAAGAAGTTTGTGGAGGACTGTCTCCCATGGGAGGGACCCCATGCTGGAGAAGGGGAAGACTGTCAGGAGTCCTTCCTCTGAGGAGGAAGGAGTAGCAGAGACAATGTGTGGTGAACTGACTGCAGCTCCCATTCCCTGTCCCTCTGTGCCACTGGGAGGGAGGACATGGAGAAACTGGGAGTGAAGTTGAGCCTGGGAAGAATGGAGGGGTGGAGGAAGGTGTTTTTAAGATTCAGTTTTATTTTATTACTTGACTCTGCTTTGACTGGTAATAAATTAAATTCATTTTCCCCAGCTGAGTCAATTTTGCCCATGACAGCAATTGGTGAGTGGGTCGAGATAAGGACAGGGAAACATCACAAGCCTTTCATTATATTTTTCTCTACCTTGTCCAGGTAATGAGAGGAGTGATAGACCAGCTTTGGTGGGCACCTGGCCTCCAGCCAGGGTCAACCCACCACATTGGCACAGCTCCTTCTCTTGGGAATAGCCAGGGCAGCTTCCCAGGCCATCAGGGTCCCTGCTGGGTTAAGTGAAACAGCAGTGTGTGGGAAAGAAATGAGAGGTCCATAGTTTAGTGTTTACCCAGCGTCCCATGGGGGTCTGTAAATGTGAGAGGGGAGAAAGCCCCTATATAGCACGAGTTAAGACGTAGCTGGTGGAAATGTTTCTGTCAGGGCAGCTTTCCATTTACAACAAATAAATAAATGCTGGCATGGGTGGATTCTGACAAAAGTCTAGACAGGAAAATATTGCTACAACCGTAAGATATTTCAGCTGATTTCACAGAAACATTTATCCAAATTAAAGTATTAAGAGCTGTTTAGCTCTTTAAGGCAACTACAAAAAAGAAAAAAAAAATCACACTTTATTCCTAAGCCTTAATATGTCACAGAAGTTAGTGCAAGCCCTTTGAAAACTTTGTTGGGGTTGGCATTACTGAAAGTTGTTAGACTTATATGTGCTGGTCCTATATTAACCTAGAGATGCTTCATGACTCATGCCATACAAGTCCAGTATGGGACTGGGGGAGATGATGACGTGACCTCCCAAGTATCTGTGCAGGCTGCTGCTTTACTGAACTTTAAGATGTGTTGGGTGTGGCGTGGCTGTGTTTGTCGATTGATTTTTTTTTGATTTTTTTTTCTTTTCCCTTCGGGTTTTTTGTTTGTTTGTTTTGTTTTTAATAAGGTTTTTTGTTTTTGTTTTTGTTTTGTTTTTTTTTAAGGAATGAGGGTAGAGAACAGTTTGTCAAGTTTCTGGAGTCCTGTTTTGATGTGTTCCAGATTGGTAGAGCTAGAAAGAGTCAGTAATAATGAGTGAGTGGCTTATTCTGTTGTAGCAGAACTCACTGAGTCTCAGTGTAGTTTTATGCTGAGAAATTACCTGGTTGTAATTTGCATGTTGTGTTGATGCCAGAGGCCAAAATGTTAGTAGGGAAGGGTGTGAGTGGGGAGAAGCAGTGGAAAAATTACAATGAGCTTTAGTCAACAGGGTGAAGGTAGGGCTCCTCACAAAGGAAGCCTCATTTGTTAAGCAACTTGATCTCTCCCTGTGAGATCATATATGAAAAAACAGGTTGTGTCACGTCTGAGGGTGTTGCCCTGTGGAATTTGTAGATACGGATGGTTTATACCTGTGTGTTCCCAGCACAGAGGCCACTTACGTTCTGCAGCTTCCAGAGGGGATAAGCCTCCTGAGGCGTACAGTTATTCCAATTTTCTTGTGGTAAGTTTACTGAAAAGAATTTTTTTCTTTTTTTCTTTTTTTTAAGCTCCCTCCACCCCCTTCAAATCTCAGTTTCCCTAACCATGAGGTGTGACATGTGTGGTTTTCTTCACCAACAGATCCAGGTATCACTAACTGAGACTGCAATGGCGTGGTGGAAGGCCTGGGTAAGTAGCGGAAATACTGAAGTAAGAAACCTTGACTTAGGAGTTACATCTGGCACTGTGAGGGAATGAAATGTTTCCCTTAAAAATCAGACAGATCTGTTTACTGTTTTTTTTCTGACTAGAAAATAGCTTTCAGCACTTCCAAAACCTTGAATTAACAAGAAGAGCAGAGTCTCCCTGGTCCTTCAGTTGAGAGTGGTGCAGGGGGTCTTTGCATGCCTCTGTACATAGGGAGACAGCAAAGTAACACAGCTGAGATCTGTGTTAGGTCTGACAGCTGCAGGCTCATTGGCTGCAGTGGCAGTGAATTCAGGGCACTGGCCTGTCCCCATCATGGTCCCCAGTTGTGCTGGCAGACTGTGGTCATGAAGGGAGATGTGGTCAAGCTGCAGCGTCTCTTTCCTTGGTGGGTTTTTAACATTGCAATGACAACACGGACTTGGATACCCTGTCTGTCTTCTAGGAGCCAGAAATGCTGTACGCATTCTCTTTTAAACTCTTGTGGCTTTGGGAAGAATGTGGTAGGATGGGGGAGGTGCTCGTGGGGTGTGCTGATGCAGCTTCCAGGGTATGGCCAGGTCGGAGGCAGCTCTAGCGATATGCATAGCTCTGTTACATTGATGGCAGCTTCACATTAGCCTATGTGGAAGACCACGTTTACCCCCAGATTTTATCTCCAGATAACTCTAAGCCAAGGCCTAGAAGAGACCTGCTGGAGACATGTAGTGGAGGAATACTGGTAGAGAAGTTTTCTTTCCCAGCCCAGAGTCCCTGCCCAGCACAATTGCCAGTAGTGCACAGGCTTTCTCTTGACTGCTTTTGTCATATCTTTGGAAAGACTTGTGTCTGCCCTCTACCTTGTTTTAAAGACGGCTTCATGTTTCAGCAGCCTGTGTAAGGGATGAGCTGAGCAGGGGGTCTCAAAGGGACGTCTGCTGCCTTGTGCCAGCAAAGGTGCCCAGGAAGCATGGGAGAGCTGTCCTGCAATGTATTATATTACCTCGGGTGCAATACATCATCAAGGAGTGAGAAACCACTTCGCATGGACATAACCATTTTTCAGGTTCTTAGTTACGATTTTGCAACCAAGGAGTGGAAACTGGAGAAACAAAACAAAAATGAAACACCTTGGGGGTTGGGAAATACCAAGCTAAATTCTACTTTCCTTCAGATAGGCAACCTCCCTGATCTCAAAACACATCATGATTTTTTATTTTTTTTTCCCAGAAGGATTAAAATGGTAATCTTCCTTTCTGCTGATTTCCCTCTGCCTGTTTCCTTTTGGAAGTTTAGTACAGTAAAATGGACTTTTTTCAAAGTTTGGAGTAGCTCTGACTTTAATTCTTCCCTTTCTGCTCATCTGTTCCACCCTTCTCCCTCCTGTCCCACTCCACTGGAAATTTTTTAAAACTTGGAGGAAAACCCCTTGAAAACTCCAGCAATTTCTTACCTGTTGGTGTTGTAGGGGGTGGAGGTGTAAAGAGAAGATGAGGAGGGAAAGGAGCGATGGTAGAAAACTGTCTTGGTTTTCCAAACCCTTCATAAAAAATGTAGTTCAAAAGCAAAAAGAATGAAAAAATGTGAAACTTTTTCAGGAACATCCTCTGAAAAAAAAAAAAATAAATAACTCCACCTGTCCCCAAGTTCCAGCTTTTCAATAAACTAGTGTTTGGGTTTGAAAATATTTTTGTAGAAGTTTGAATTCCCTTCCCCTTAATTTATAGGTAAAACTTTTCAGAGCATCAGCTGTAAGGTACACAGGTTTTGTTGCTTTTGTGCCAGTTATTCATCTTCACATGAGCGTTACACGGATGCCTTACGTAATTTCAGTTGGGTCATTTAGGATCAATTTGTCTGGTAACAAGACCAAACTGAACAGGGTTACTCTGGAAACCTATTATGATTGTACCTGTTCTAGAACAATTAAATACACGAAGAATGAGGTATGCCAGTGAGTCATGAGTGTGCTACTTGAGCCAGGATCAGCTATAAATGTTTCTTGGAATTAGTATTTAAAAAAAAGAAGACAACTATTGTTTAAGTTGTTTCCACTGCCTCCAAGTGGAAGTTTAACTTTGCACTCCCTCTTTCTCTGAGTCACCAGGCACAGGTCCAGAGTTTCCTTGACATGGGCCCTTGTATGAAGCTAGAGAGGATTGTCCATCTTTTTCAGAGCAAAATCAGATGCTTGAGTGTAACCTGCTTTTCAGCGTAGTTGTGATGGTGCTGGCTGATTTCACAGGGGAGCAGAAAAGGAGCGCTTGCAAAAGTTCTACCAGCCCAGCCAAACCTCCTGTTCCAGACCGATGACAAATCTTTGGGGATGGCAATCCTTCAGTAGGTCATTGCTCTTTCTGCAGTGATGTTTTCACCACAGCCTTAAGTCTGCTGCTCAGTAGTCATTGGGACTCCAAGCTGCATCTAGGGAGAAGTTTCCTGCTGACATGTTCAGCTGTGCAGCTGCTCGCTGCTGGGAGCCAGGGTGTGGTAGCACAAAAGTCTGTCTCTATGATGGCTGTAAAGCAAACTTCTGCAACCTTAAGACCTCTTCCAGATCTTTCCAACTGATGAACATACTGCTTCTCTTGTTAACTCATTGTTGCCTCTTGCTTGCTTGTGACTGCTCCCAGAGTTTGTCTGGCAAAGGGGCTGGCATGCAAATGTGCTGGCTGTTTCTACTGGTAAAGCACTTAGCAAGGACACCCAAGCTGGCTTGCCCAGAGCCATCCTGAGCATCTGCGTAGCACAGTCCAGGTATGCTTCAGCTGTGGTGCTAGGCTAGACCTCACATTCATTGACAGGCACTCCTGAGCACCCAGGCATTAGTCTTTCAGCCTCATTAAAAACCAGGAATGCAGGTCCTGAAGGGAATTTCCACAAGCTCTTCTACTTGGCAAGAAGTGCTTGAAGGCTTTTTCTCTGGGGAGAACTTAGATGAGAATCTAGAAGAGGAGTAGAGTCCTCTTTAGCACAGGAGGTAAGAGCAGAAGGGATTCACACCATAGCAGGAGACGGCTGGCTGGCACTTAGTGGTCTGTGTTATGCAAGTCAGGTGGGACCACCATAGTGATTTCTTCTGGTCTGTATGCTCTGATATGAAGGTGCTTTTTATCTAAGGCTGCCCCCACTGAAAAATCCATCAGGTCATACTGATATCATTAGTTCAATATTAACCATATACCTGCAAGCAAATTTATGAGAATATGGTAGTTTTCTGGCACAACTTAAGTCTCTGCTGCTAAGGAAGAGAAAATTCTGACCGTTATTGGAATAAAGTGGTGATGTCTCTTTGACTAACCACTCACGTAATCCCCTGTTGATAGGACCTTATTGTTGGAGATATGTCAATATATTCAAGCCAGTCCCTTGACTGACAACTTTTGTTAAATTCTAGCTCTTAAGCTTTGGTTCTGGTTGATGGCCTCACTGCCTTATGGTGACCGGAACAAACCTCAGCATGTCTTTCTGCCCTGGGACTCTAAGGCAGTGCCTTAGGGGTCTGTCTGGAGGATTCCTGCGTAACTGGCCTGATGTTCAGGGGAGAATATCAAACCTCCGCCTCTCCAGATGGATCTGTTCCTTCAAAGTAGTCTCTTAGCCCAAATCCTTCCAAGCAGAGATGCTTCCTTCTTGAAATCAGCTATGCACAAGTGAAGCAGCAGCAGCAGAATAAAGCTGCTGCATAGAAAAATGGTCTGTGATAGCATGATTATTCCATGAAATCAAAAAAACTATGGCTAAAGACTGCCCCACACCAAACCACCAGGAAATGCAATTCCTGATAGCAGTATAATATCATAGCATTCATATTATGAAGTATTGTATTTAACAGGTGAATAAGAAAGTTTAGCCTACTCAGCTTTTTCTGCCAGCCTGCCTGCACCTAATGACTGTTGCAGCAGTGTCACTCATGCTTTGCACTTCACGTTTCTGCCAGGAGGCAAAGGCTGGTAGAAGCAGTTGGAGGTAGGAAACTTGTGGTCTCTTCAGAGCTCTGCTGAGACACCTTGAACCAACCCATCCACTCTTCTGTGCTTTCCCTATGTGTAGGAAATGAATAATATTAATTTACTTTCCAAAATACTTTTGTTTTAGCTGATGAAAATCAGTGGTGATAAGTCCTGTAATTTTCTTCTCCTTTCAGAGTGAAGCAGAGGGCAAGTCTGTGACAGGAGCTTTAAACTTTGACCCCACACCTGATGCTCAGACTCTATACAAAGCCATGAAAGGGCTTGGTGAGTTGACTCCAACCACGTATGTAAATTCTGCGTTCTGCTTATAATTGCCCAGCTGAAAGAAAACTGCAGTCAGAGATACCTTTTTTTTTTTAAGGTGGAAAAATAAAAATTAAAGTTTTCTCGATGCATACTTAAATTTCTATGTTATGAAGGCAATGAACCAGGGCAAGTTATCTGAATATTCAAATTGGGGTTTTGGAGTAGTTTCAACTTATTCTGTGCACTGTGTTTATGGCTTATTGTTGCTCTTCACAGGGACTGATGAACAAGCTATAATTGATGTCCTAACCAAGAGGAGCAATATGCAGCGTCAACAGATTGCCAAATCCTTCAAAGGACAGTTTGGAAAGGTTCTTTCAAAACAAAGCCACATTCAGTCACTGTTTCACTGCATGCAGGGTGTAGTAAATGGGTGTACAGTTTATCCTGCAAACATGGTGTAAAAAAAAGTGGAAGGGGGTCTGCCATGCAAACGCCTAAGAAAGGGAAGCAAATGTGGGAGGAGAAGAGTATGGGACAATGAATAGAGTGCATGCATCCCACTAAAACGGGGTGAGCCATACCCTGAAACCCCCTGCATTATAGTGAAAGAAAAGCTTGAAATCTATCTTCAGACAGACTGCACGCCTGATTCTGCAGAAGTCCTGGGTTTATACGCAAGCTTTGGCAATCCGCTCTGCCTGAAGCTACATCCCTTGCTCAATTCAAGGCCTTCAGCTGCCTGGTTCTGCTCACTCAGCAAAGCAGAGTGGAGTAAGATTTTAATTTTAATCTTCCCTGCTCTGCTGCAGAATTAATTAGCACCTGGGAGAAGCTTGAATAATGGGACAACAGGGAATGTGGGAGTACCTAGACAAATCCCATTTCACAGTTAGATGCCTTTTCCAGTCCCAGGATATTTTCTAATAAACTATCAACACAACAGTGACATGCAGCTTTGTTGCTGAGGCTATGGGGATGGAAATAGCACCGGGCAATAAAAAGATCTTGTGAAACTTTTTATTTAACCATGTGATGTATGTTTAACAGGATCTGATTGAAAGCTTGAAGTCTGAATTGAGTGGTGACTTTGAGAGGCTCATTGTAGCTCTCATGTACTCCCCATTCAAGTATGATGCCAAGGAGCTCCATGATGCCATGAAGGTGAGTTGCATGCTGCTATTTAAGTAGTAGCACAGATACAGTGCTAATTTCCTATAAATGTGCTTATTGATGCAAGTTGTAATAACTACTGTTACATGATAAGCTTGTTATTAGCCGTAGCCTTTGAGAAATAGTTAATTGTAATATTAATGCATATTCTGGGCGGGAAGGCTGTTTTAATATTTAGAGCTGCGTGAGAGTTTCTGTATATACAGGTCTCATAGAGCCTGGGGAAAGCAAATCTAAACTCAGCTTTGGCAAGCAATGAACATCCACAGATGACAGTTTTTCAGTCAAACATCTCTTTGCTGCTTCCTGCAGTACCTCATGTGAACAGAGCTCAATTAGACAAAGATACTGCTCTGACACTGCACCTGAGATGTGAAACCTTTAAGAAATTAGTGAGTGGTGATGCAAGGGCCAGGTGGGGCTGGCTGGGGTCCTACCAATGGATACACTATCTTTTCAAGTTTCAGATGCAGAGAGGTCTATTCAAATGTACAAAGATGGACTGACTTTGACCAAGCATTGGCCTCCTCACATCCCTCTAACAGTCTGTCATCAAAGATCCAGATCTAGAAATGCATTGCAAAAGTGCAGGGTTACATAAAATCATCTGAATTAGGCACCTCAGTAAAAGAAACGGTGTTCAAACCAAATGTACTCTGTGTTTTCAACTTTCATCCCCAAGGTTTCTCACAGCTCAGCACACAGCCTAATACTTTGCTGCCATCAGACTCCTCACTTGGCCATACTTCTCTATCAGTAAAGTACACTCCATGACTAAGATGGCTTTCTCCACCTTTATTTCTCCGCTATGTTTTCTGTTAAAGGGTGTGGGAACAAGTGAAGGTGTTATCATAGAGATCCTGGCATCCCGGACAAAAGCGCAGATCAAAGAGATAATCAAGGCTTACAAAGAAGGTAAAGTGCCTGGGGCTCTGATTCGGGTGGTTGGAGTAATGTGTGGCTGCCTGATTGTGCAGCAGGAATGGTGTTACCAACTAGCACTGTTAGTGGGCAAAATGGGATTTTTAAAAGCAAGAAGGTGCAACCTAACTCTGCCTTAAGCCAGGCAAACAGAATGTGGCTATGCTGACAGAATTTGAAAATCTCTTTCTAACTCTCCATCTAGCTAGAGGAACAGGTCAGCAAATCACAAATTTGGTTCAGCTTGGCCACACAGACAGTTGTCAGAATGCCAACAAAACTATAGCTATGCACTTGGCTTTTTCTCCCCATAAATTTACTCTAGATGGGGAATTTAACAAATAAGTTTGTAAATATTTTATATCTCTTTGGTCCCTTAAAGTATATCTCTAGAGTTAGCTATTGGTTTATGCCTTGGACATCAGTGGAGCTAGTGGTGTACTCAGTCAGACATGAATGCTGATCTGGATATCACTGGTCTCAGCTCTGGGTTTTCCCCTAGTGATCTTCTTGACTAGCATCAGGCAATTGTGTGTCCTTGGGTGACTGGTAATATCCTGACTGTCACCCAAATAACAAATCCTTCTCTTTCCCTTCGGTAGAATACGGTTCTGATCTGGAAGAAGACATAAAATCAGAAACGAGTGGTTATCTTGAACAGATTCTGGTTTGCCTTCTTCAGGTAATGCTAGAGAAGAGAAACGAGTCTATAAAGATCTTCATGGTTTTCTCTTCCTTTTTGGAGAAGACATGCAATAGAAGATGCAATGCAGTTATGATCACTAGATAAGCTGCAGAGATAAATGGGTCACTTGGACTGGATCTCTGTGTTTCAGCTTCAGTGTGACTGAAGTAGGGAACTCCCTCCCTCGGCAGCAGTGAGAGAGCTGGGAACTTTCAGTCAGCTCTGCTGCAGGGAGACACCTCACTTTTATATATGTGCTAAGCCTTTGCACTCTATGAAGGTCTTAGAAAACAATGCCCCTAAATGATGATTCACCACACTTCCAGGAGTGTTGTGTGTCGTGTCAGTGTCGTTCCGCCCCCTCCCCCCCTCCGCAATGCTGACTGCACTGGCAGCGTTCATCCTATTGCATTTTCTGAATTTTCCTGCCAAGCAGCAGAATAGTCTAGCAATTTTTTGGCCCCACTCCACATGACTGATTTAGGTGCATTTCAGTGAAGGAGTTAACAGTTGTGCTGTCTGAAACATTACTGCTTGAGTACTCTGCAGAAATAGGTGTCTGAGAAGGAGAACTGACCTTGATTGTATGCTGTGATCTTTACATATGGAAGATACTTCATGAGACAAAATGTTTATCTTTTTTTTTCTTCTCATAGGGTGAGAGGGACAATGCCACTCTCTACGTAGACACAGCACTGGCTCTCCAGGATGCAGAGGTACTCTCAAATGCCCATGTTATGCCTTCATTCTACCTGTCTTGAACTTCAGAGTGCTTCAGTGGGAGGAAGAGTCCTGGTCAGCAGGGGTTGGAGCCACAAGAGTTTGGGGAGGGGTCTTCTCCAAGCAAAAGCAGCTTGGGGCTCTTTAATTTTGCCTGCACTACTGAGCCTTGCTGTTCCAAAAAGGAGTGATGAGTGCTGGTCTTGGGCTTAGCTGCTTTTGATACGTGAAAGTATATGAGTATGGTGGAGTGGGATAGCAAAGAATAGGGAAGAAAATTCAAAAGCATTGTTGGTTGCTCCAGCTGCTGCAGGAGGGATGGAAAGGGTGGACATAGTGGCTGTCCCAGTTTGACTAGAAGACACAGTCAAGCGTTTTCATAATCTACCATTCTAGGAGAGTCTAGTTCACACAGTGTTTCAGGTTACTTCAAACCCCTTTATCCTAGCAGTGCCTTAAGCCAAACTATGTCCCTTTACCAGCTACACGCACAGAACCTCTCTCTAACAATTGTGTGTTAAATTACAGACTCTATATGCTGCTGGGGAGAAGATACGGGGCACTGATGAGACACAGTTCATCACCATCTTGTGCACAAGGAGTGCCACACACTTGCTGAAAGGTACGGAGCAGAGTCCGCACTCCCAAACCTCTGAAATGAGAAACCACTCTAGCCAAAAAGAAGAGGCAGGACTACAGATGGCAGAGATGGGTGCTCAGAAATAAGTACCTGATTCTGTCTCCTAGTCCTTGGTCACTCAGTGACCAAAACCTGCCAGCAGCTTTAGTGAAAATTTATGAAGGCTTAGTGCTGGTGAAAATCAAGTGGCTTATCTAGGAGTCCTTATACAGTGATGATGGCTGGGATAGTATAGCTGTTTTTATAAACCCGAGGAGAGAGGGAGAGTCCCTTCCAAACCAGATAAGAGCATGCCATGAACAGATCCATGACTCCTTGGACGCAACTTCCTCTGTGGAGAAAAAAAATCACTGACAAAGTAGCTGGTTATTTTTCAGTGCTGGAGAATCATGGGGTGCACCCTGCAGTTCTGCCCCAGGTTCTTCTGGGGGCATCTGAGGCTGCTGGGAGAGAAGATGCTTTACCCAGCCCCAGCTAAGGGAGCCCTCAGCTCCCCACTGCCCTGCAAAGCAGAGACCTGGCCTTGTCATCTCAAGACTTTGTGGCGGTCCAAGATTCCGACAAACAGATTTTGTTATGTAGGCTGAATCTAAGCATATCAAATACTGTGTAAATCAGCTGGACCTAAATTGATAAATTAGCTGGTAATGTATTAGATATGCCTAAGGTCTTCTGAAATTGTTGTCTGGGCCCTGGAGGCCAGCTCCCCCTTGTGTTTTCAAATTTAATCTCCCAGCATCAGTTAGAAAACAAACAAACAAACAAAAAAAGCAGTCTCTAGTCTTTGGCTGTCTCTGGCTTTAAAAATTGAAATTCAAGTAGCCATTGTCAGGATGCAACCAACCTTTGGGACCTATTCTGTCACCAAGCAAGTAAATCTCTGAGTTCCTCTGTAGTAAGGCAGCCTGAAATTGTTCATCTTTAAAGCTTGAGTGTAATTGTTGCAACTATTTCAGTTTTTTAATATGGAGCATAGGCCTGAGCTGAGAAGGTTGTATCCATCTGTCTATTCTGTTCACCAAAGTACCTGAGTGTTAATGCTTAGGGATCTGATCTTCAGTGTTGTGCAAACTTCAGTAAGATGTTCATTGCTTCACATAAACTAACAAAGGAAGAAAACTGTTAAAAGCTAGGAATCAGAATTGAGGTCTGTAATTCTGAACCCCTGAATATCCAGAGCATACAAGGGCAATAACTCTGTTGCTAAGCTTTTGTTAATTTGGGAGTTTAAATATCTTGGAATCTGCACCTGTGCCTTGTTCATCTTTTCTGAGTTGTTTTCTTACATTGCAGTTGAAATAAGTTTTCTCAAGCTGTTGGCATTATTTAAAAGTCCAAGGGCCCTGAGCAGCATAGTCCTAGATTTAATTTGATTTTATTTTGGCTCCTGAAGCTAGTGACATCAGCAAACACAAGACGAAATGATAGAGTTATACCTGTCTTTCTGTTGCCTGCTTTATTTCTGCGGTGAAAGACTGTGATGAAGGATCAGATTTCCAAATGAATATGAGGTGGCCGAACTTGCATTTTCAAATGAAGGCAGGGAATTACGACCTGTGGATGGGTTGAGTTTTTGTGAATGCTGCCATCCATTTTTGTAACTGATTTCTGGACTTGAAAGCTTACTGAAGTTGGTGATGCAAATGTGGCCGTTGCTTTAGCAGCACGTTGGCACACAAATAATACATGTAAATATTGGGCACAAAATGCTTGAGCAGTTGCTTGGTAAAAAAATGAAGTACTTTGTGTTTCAAACAGTGTTTGAAGAATACCAGAAACTTGCTGGTAAGAGCATAGAAGATTCTATCAAGAGTGAAACTCATGGATCACTAGAAGATGCCATGCTGGCTATTGGTAAGAGTGGCTATGTTTCCCTTTCTTTTGTGTGAGTCTGCTGCCTTTTCTCCTGCAGCAGTTGACTGTTATAGGATGGATCTACTTTATAAAGGTATTGGGTAGGAAGTAAAGGGTACTTAAGTAAGAAAAATTCAGATCCTAGAGGCACGCTGGATTAATAGAAAGCATGTTGAATCTTTGTTACCTGCTGCCCTGGACTGAAATTACCTTTGATTCTTAATGAACCTTTTTGTATACCTAGTGAAATGCACAAGGAATGTCCGTTGCTACTTTGCAGAGAGGCTGTACCATGCTTTACAGGTAAGACTCTTTATTGCAACACGCTTGTTTTCATAACGGACTTAATCTGCAACCTGGTTTCTGCTGATTTAAATTAGAAGTGCCAAGGTTTTGGTGAAATCCAACAAGTTTAGTGCTATTGTTGCAAGTAATAGCAGAATCCCTTCGAACACCTTGAGTAGAAAAGTACTCTTTAAGCTTGACATACCAAGGGAGTCTGGCTTTTCTGGCTTATGAAAGTCAGAAACCTTACCTTCTGGAAGGTAATTTTCTAGGAGGTTCATCATGGTGGAGTTTTGCCCATAATGTTAACTTCATGGACTGAACCAGAATATTTTATTTTTAGAAAGCAATTCTCTCAACAGCAGTATAAAGTGAGAGAGTTCCAAATGGGGACATATAAGGCATCTGCAGATTGTGCCCCTGTAACTCTTGACTGATATGTAAAAGATATCAGCACTCCCAACTCTGTGGAAAGCTGAGATGACTGATTATTTTTGTTATTGATGTGATCTTAATTTTCCTGTGAGTGATTAAACAATATTGATTGGAGCCAAGTATTGCATGGGTGATGCTGCAGAAGGACAGTATGTACTCAGTGCAGACTTCCAACTCTGTAGTGTGTTTGCTTTTGCATTTGACATGTGCAAAGACTTATAACACACTTCCATGGCAAGCTTGTGGTACTGACAGTGGCTTCTGGGAGGGGAGTGAGGACTGACCCTCCAGAAAAAGAAGCAGGTGTGGTGCAGCACACATGCCAAGCAATGTTTGAAAGCCAACTCCTCTTATCCTGGACCAGTTTCCAACAGCGTATCACTTGAACACCCACTAATATCACAGACTCATATTTCTGTTATAGGGGGCTGGCACTCGTGATGGAACTCTTATAAGGGTGATCGTTTCTCGAAGTGAAGTTGACTTAAATCTTATAAAGGTTGAATTCAAGCATATTGCAGGAAAGTCTCTCTCCAGCATGATTCTGGTAAGCAGCATCTTGATACAATGGTTCTTAATCATCACATATATTCCTAACGTCTCCAGCACTGTGGAATACTTCCATGGTTATTTTCAATAAAAAGGTAATTTCTGCTAAGATCATAGCTCTCCTTCATTAGGCCTAGTAACAGTCATCTCCTTGAGAGACCTATTTGCCTGAAAGGTGAGTCAGATTGTATGGTCTATAGGTGACTCAGACAAAGCCAAAGCTGAGGAGAGATTCCTTCATGGACCAGACTCTGTATCTGTATACTTCATGATCTCATAGATAAATCCAGATTCATTTCATCCTCCCTGTTACACCTTTCCCACACTTCTGTGCCATTTCCTCTTCTGCCTCTGCTGTCCTTAACTACCCACAAGCTAGTGCCACATAAATCAAAGCAGTGCTGATTTTACTTTTCTTTTTTTAACTAACTTATCCCAGATCAAGACCAGATCTATACTGTGGTGAGATAGGTTTAGGAACTGAACCTCGTCAAAGCTTGTTGTAGCTTTTGGGGTTTAAATCTCAGCTCTGAGTGAATGACCCTGCCCTAGCAAGAAGCCATATTTTCTATTAGGGCTGAAATGCTGGGATTTACCATTTGTCCTAAGGACTCTGGAATGTTCCTCTTCCCCAGTGCAAAAGGCACAGAAGCCCTATCCTTAGCAGTCCCCGTGGGAAGTCTGATTCTGTAATGAAGGCCCTTTCTTCTAATTTACACTGTCAGTGTCTGTCACATTGATTAATGATCAGTCTTCAAGGGTTTGTACAGCATATTTGGAGAAGTGGAACTGGCTTTACACCTGACATCACAAAACATTCAGAAGGAGCAAATTTAACTAGTGATATTCTCTGTAGTGCTTCTCTAGATCCAAATTGGCCGTATTTGTGGCTTTTTTTAAAAATGTCATGTGTCAGGGCTAACTATAGAGCTACACACATACACAGAGACAGAAAAACTGAGCACAATAGACTTGGTTGCTCTCATTCATGCTGACTTTGTCGGTGCCACTCTGTGGGATGGAACCCTGATCGATTGCTCACCTGGATTCCAAAGAAAAGAATTGGACTTGATAAATGTTATTTCAGGTGGCAGCTACAAGCCTCATTTCTCCATTCACTCTTGATGGTGTGTCAGCTGGCAGTAACTCTGCTGAGGTCTGGCTTGCTCTTCCCAAAATCCTTTTCCTGTGAGGGCATATTCCATGGACTGACAAAGCCAGCACTTGGAGCATGCAGAGGAACTTCCATGCTCACCTTTTTTTTTCTTTTTTTCCTCCTGTCAGGATGACACCAGTGGCGATTACAAGACAGCCTTGCTGAGTCTCTGTGGCAGTGACTGACAAAATCTAGTAAGAAGATGTTGAAATGGATACAGAGGGGAAAATTAGCGGTGAACAAGGTTCTGAAAAAGTACATGTAAAAATCTTTCCATTGATACAAAGAGGGGGAGATCAAATTAATGGAATTAAAATTTCCAAAGCGCTCTGGAGGATGTGGGTGCTCATTACACGTTAAAAGCTATTCACTTCCCTGGCAGTTTTTCAAACACAAGTGGGAATATTCTTTTTTGTTTCTGTTCCGTTCTGTGCAGTTCCCCTTCTCTCTTAATACACTGTGAAAGGATGACTCTTGGATGTGAAATTAAAGACTTTTTTGAATCCTCTGCAGGTGTTTCATAATTCTGAACAACCCCACAAAGCTTGGGCTGTCCTCAAGTCTTGCGAAGTTCTAGGACAAGCTGGTACAGTACCAACTACTTGATGTTAGCAGGGTGGGTCCGGAAGGAGCCCTAGATATTAATGGGGCTTTAGGGCATGGGTCAGTGTAGATAATTCAGTCCGGGCTGTGGCATGGTGGGATAGGGTGGGGAGCTGGTTTAGCAGGCTTATCTGCATAACTTCAAGGAACAGGGAATGCCAGAGCCAAACTGGCTGTTAAGCCTGTGAAAGTTGAAAGCTATGTGTCTGACTTCCTTCTTGCTTATGTGTGTCTGCAGGGGTGGGGGAGACCAAGTTAATGGTATGGCATAAGTCAGACTGTGGGGAAATCCAAACTGGCCCAGATGGCTTGTTCTTGGTGACTGTAGGATATCCTGCTTTTGGAAACAGACCTGTTTCTGCTCCTAGTTTCACAGTAACTTCACAGAGGTCAATAGACTGCCTTGGAAATTTCCCCCCACCTCCATGACTGCCCCAAATTTGGGCAGTGATACAGAGAGAACAGGATGAAATGCTTCAACAAGCTCAGGTCTGCCTTGACCAATAGTTCTTGTTGCTCCCTCCGTGCTTAAGGCAACTCATCTAAATGTGTGATTGCAAAAAGCCGCTGTATTCAGAGCAGTAGCTTTTCTGACTCAGTGAAGAAGTGATTCCTCCCTTGCGCTGCTGAAATGAACAGGACCTGGTGCAGTGAAAACAGAGTTCAATAAGTCTTAGGGAGTCCAGGACCCAGACCTGGGGTCAGGGTGTCTCCGTCCCTCAGGTGAACCACAAAGAGGAGGTTTCAATCTCTGATCCTTTAAGTGCTTGTGTTTTTCAGTGGTAACCCAATTTCTCACATGGACTAAAAGTGAGTGGCGCTAGACTGAGCAGGAAAGTGGGCCAACTCTAGCCGTCAAAGGACAGGGAATCACATCTCTGTTCTGCTGGGCAGTACTTGATTTTTTTTTATTTTTTTTTGGAGAGCCACTTGTCGTTGCCACTGATGATCAGCCTTCCCCTGGTTTTACTTAAGAGCAGGTTCAGACGCCGATTTCTAGCTAGAAGCATTCCGGGAGCGGGATGGGATGCCTGCTGCGGAGAAAACCGTGCTTACACCACCCTCTTGTGGGTGACAGCCTGCGTGCAGCCCGGCCGGCGGGACCACGGCGGGGACGCGGGACCCTGAGACCTGTCCGTGGAAGAGGGCGGCTGAGCGAGCATCCTGGTCACCCCCACCCCGAGCAGTGCCCAAATGCCTCGGTCACAGGGCAGGCCGCTAGCGGGAGAGATGCAGAACCGGCACAGGGTGGTGAGATTTGCTCCCCTTCAAACGACGCAGGCTTTCCCTCCCAGCTGGTTTCAAATCTGTAATGAAGGGGTGCGTTTGCTGACACATGTCCCCTTTGTGACTTCGGTTTAGGGACTCGCACACCCGGCAGCCCCGTAGCTCTGGTATGGCTAAGAGGCTCTGCAGAAATACTTTCCTTTGACCAGATCTATGTGATGAGGTTTTAGTGAAAATATGAGCCGTTCCCTCGCTGTGTTTGGTGGATTATTTTGGAAAGGCCAAATGAGAATTCGTAACCACCTTAGCAGGGAGCATGAATGACTTGCAAACGTCATGGGTGTAACTGTGTGTTTCGTGAGGGTGGACAGGCAACACGCAAGAAGTAACCCCAGCTTTGAGTGCCTTAACGTCTGACTCCAATAGCCTCACGAAAGCTCAGCTCTTCAAAGACGTTTTAGTCGAGAGTTGTCTGTTGATTTTACTGAAAAATCTTGTGCTTATATCATCTCAGAGCTCCTGTTGTTGTTATCAGGTTATTCAGGTCAGAGGCTGGATTTTCTTGTTGGCCTGTGCTTAGCACAGTGGTTTAGGATTAGAGCTGTTTCAGTGTGATTGTAGTCCCAATTTATTAATAACAGCTTGGGAGATGTAAGGCAAGTTGCCAGTAGGCTCACAGGAGATCAGTAGTAAAGCGGGGAAGGAGGAACAACTGAGGGAAGCTGATTCTATCACCGTAATTGCTGGGAAACAAAACAATTGTAAAACATCAATAAAGATTTAATTACATATTGATTGCTGCTAAAATGTTCCCTGGGTGAACAGGTGCTTTAATAAAGCGGAATCAATTCCTAAGCTGTTCTAACCAGTCTTTTCCAAATGCAAATATTGACTTAGGGCCTTTCTATTCATTCACAGCTTAATTAACATGACTTTATTGCATAAAAATCAAGATAAAAACTCAGTAAGGAAAAGGTAACAGGAGCAAAGAGAACAATGCCCAGGACCGGTGCAGGCCTTCTGCTGCCTATGTGCCAGCCTTTTTCCACCTTCTGTGCTGCAGAAGATGTGTGCAGGGAGTCTCCGGGGACTGCACTAATGCCACCTATCTTGTCCCTCCCTGGGTGGCTGCTCTGTGTCTTCAGATGCAGTGCACGCACGGCAGGAGCTGTACTAACCGGCAGCGTGGTGGGGTGTAGGTATTTTATCTCTCTGCTTAGCTCGCACCCAAGTGTACATACAAATAGTTGACTCCAACCACTAGCTCTGTTCCTGACACCCGGGGAACTAAAAAAAATCTATTCCAGATACTATGCCAATGCACATAAATCATGTTTAAGCCCTGAAGGCTCCTATTCCAGAGAAAGTTGACTTCATATAGTGTTGCTTAATTCTCCCAGCATCATAGTGCAGATGTGGCCTGAAACCCAGAAGGCTGACCACAGGATCCCCAGGGAGTGGCCAGCCACAGGCAAGCAAAGGCTCTGCTTAAGAGGTACGTCATCATGGTGACTTTTGGAGAAAAGAAGAAAAGATTGGATCTTCTGGTTTCACTTGCATTTCTATTTTGGATCAAACGTATTTAAGTGTTCAAACTGAGTTTAAAAAAAACATTGTTCCTGTCAGGAAGTTGAAGAAGGGAGTGGTAAATATCTTAGTTGAATGAAGTGGGAGATCTCTTTCCCATCTCGAGGAATATTTTTTAAGGGCCTGGAAATAACCTGAGAAGGATGTTCAATCTTCCTGGTTCCCTGTGGTTTCCCCAGCAGTGCTCAGAGGCACCCCAGGGTGGTGTAGGCTGTTGGGCTGGGGCTGGGCAGGGAAAGAGCCTTGCCAGAGGCACCAGAGCTGGCACTGATGTCTCTGTGATGCAGTCCAGACAGCACTTCTCTTCAGAGCAGAAGGTGGGTGTGCTGGTTTTGGCTGGGACAGAGTTAATTTTCTTCATAGTAACTGGTATGGGGCTCTGTTTTGGATTTGTGCTGGAAACAGTCTTGACAATATAGGGATGTTTTCGTTACTGCTGAGCAGTGTTTACACACAGCCAAGGCCTTTGCTGCCTCTCACCCCACCCCACCAGTGAGTAGCTGGGGGTGCACAAGAAGTTGGGAGGGGACACAGCTGGGACAGCTGACCCCAACTGAGCAAAGGGACCCATTTTTCCTCCCGATTTTCCTCCCCATTCCACTGGTGGGGAGGAGAGTGAGCAGCTGCGTAGTGCTTAGTTACTGGCTGGGGTTAAACCTCGGTCCTTATTGGTGCCCAACATGGGGCGCGAAGAATTGAGATAACAGATCTGACCAGAGCATGATAAAACAAATTCATAAACATTCATTGTATTAGTTTAATAGTCACTGGCTACAATGTTATATTATCTGTTTGTACGGTTATGTAAAGTAATTCCTTACTTGGATTATGTATTCCCTATGGTGCTGTTTATCATTTCTGGGAGCTGGATGAGTTTTTTCCTTTTGCTGCACTGTGTACTACCTGCTTATCGTAAGATAACATTATTGGCCACGAGCACGATTTGGTATGTATATTCAGCATTGTAATTTCTGTACCTTGGGTGCTATCTCCTGGGAATTATTAGTAGTTGCACTCTCCACCTTTTTTCCCCCAGAGAACCAATCTACAGGGGAGACAGGGAGGAACACTTTCACCTTCCCTTTCTCCTTCAGGATCGTTACAACATCTCTTGAGAATTTTGAATACCCTTGGGCTGTTCAGACCAGCATGTTCCTATTGCTAGGTGTCCTGAATGTGGTTCAGGTCTCGTTTAGGGTTAAATAACTATTTAATAATACCACCCAGAAATCTGCTCCCAGGCCGGATAGTTATGAGTGGGATACTATGGGCAAATACCTACAACAGTGGGCACCTCCAGAGTTCTGGAACTTCACCCTGAACAAGTGCAGAATCCTGAAAAACTAGTAAAATATTTGGAAAAAGTATGCTGTCACCCCGGCAGTTCCAGAGAGACACAAATCACTGCAACATGCTGGGGCCTGGCCCATGCCTGTCAAGCCCTGTTCGACTCTGTTCAGCACCTTTAAGGGAAAGAGAAAGTCTCTGGATCTGATGATCAAATGACAGGCACTGCAGCTACTCCACATACCCATTTTATTATTTTTTTTTTTTAAATCCTCATTGCTGAGCAGATGGGAGCCTTTCTGAATGGACACTGCTGATTGTTTTTTATTCTTAAATTGATAAATTAATGGTAAATTAGCATTGATTTATTAATGTAACGTGCTGCAGTGAGGAAATGCTGCCTGCCACAGGCATTCAGATGGGATAATGGAACCTCCTAGAGTTGTGGCTTATTGCCTTGCTCTCTTAAAGGAGCTTGTTTTGCTGGCTAGATGGCCGCCTGATGATGAAGTTGTAGATCTTCCTTGTGACCTATTAGATGATATCTCCCTTTCAGGGAAGACAGCACCAAACTGCAAGATGGTAAGATGGGACTGTGCCAAAGATAGACTTTCCTTCAACTTCTTCCCTGAACCTGAATGCCCGAGCTGACTCCAAAGGCTCTTCTTTAGTGGTTGGGATCGATAAGTGCTGCACATCCCCATGCCTGGGATACTGCAGAAGCACAGAGAAGTTTTGTTTGACACAGTGCAGTGACCTCTTCTCCTCAGATCACATGTAAACAAGAAGGTCACTCCAATTCTCCGTTACTCCCATTGCTGCAAACAATACTGACCTTGTAAGTAGTTGTTCAGTTTTCTGGTGTGTCACGGTTTAGCCCCAGCTGGCAATTAAGTACCACACAGCTGCTCGCTCACTCTTTCCCCCTGCCCTGTGGGATAGGGAGGAGAATCAGAAGAAAAAGATAAAATTTGTGGGTTGGCATAAGGACAGTTTACTAGCACAGCAAAGGAAGAGGAAAATAACCATCATACTAATAAAAGAACATACTAAGCGGGTGAGACACAATGCAATTTCCTCACTGCCTGGAATTTGATGCCCAGCCCGTCCCCAAGCAGTGATCCCTCCTCCCCAGCCAGGTCCCCCCTTACATACTGAGCATGACATTATATGTTATGGAATATCCTTTTGGCTAGTTTGGGTCAGCTATCCTGGTTGTGTCCCCTCACAGATTCTTGTGAAGATTAACTGAATTAATTTCACCTGTCCAGCTGAAAACCAGGACATGGTGTCACCCAGTTGAACCGAAAGGACTCAACCCTGAGGTTCCAAGAAACTGTCAGTAGAAAATTCGTTGTTTACTAAAAACCTTATGTTAAGCTGCAGGAAAAAAATCATACTTTAGGTTTTATATCTGATTGTTCTCTCAGAAGATAGAAACAGTCAGCCCTGGGGACCTGGGCTCCTGTCTGGAGGAAAGTATGATTTGCTCAAGCTGTGCTTCTGTTTTCCCAATATGCCTTCCTGTTCCAAATCTCAATTAACCGTGATGCGTCAGCATCACGCGTTGGACTGCTCGTGTCTGTTGGAGGCTTAGAACTGGCATTTCTGACCGAGGGTTGTATGTCTGACACCTAAGGGTGTGATTGATACAGGAGTTCAAAGCTTCCAGGGACTTTATCCCATAATACTTAGTATTTCTTTGAAACATGCATATGGTGATATTTTTCTGTGACACATAAATTGTATGGATACATGCAAGTGGTTTTATAGTTCTGAGAAACCTTTTCTGCATTACTGGCTAGATAAAAGTATTACAAAAGAAATGCAATGTCCATAGATTCTGTACACGCAGGGATCTTACATTTGGAGAAATAAATACCTCTGGACCACACAGAGGAACTAGTACTGTTCTCTCTGTGGTAATGAAGAACAGGATATGTTGTAGGCACAATATTATTAATAAATAGTGAGCAATGCAATACAAATCTGTAATTCAATTTAGGATTTGAGCTGAAATTGCTCTTTGGAGTTATAGATGACAGTGAGCTCTGAAATTGAGTTACAGTTCAAGCAGGAACTGAGTCATATGTAGCAATGTTCTAGGGAAGCATAGAATCACAGTCAGCACTGGGCAAAATGTTATTGACAGTAGTATATTCACTGAAAAATGGCATTTGGTGGACAGAAATGAAATTTAACTGAGCTTATAAATGAATGTCAGGCAGAAAAAAAGGAGGGGAAATAAAAGTCAACATTTCCACGTATTGATTTTAAAATGGCAACTTTATTTTTAAAACTGTTTCAAGATGAAAAACAATTACTAAAAGGTTTCATTAATCTGAAGCTGAAACGACATTTTGGAGGGGAGAAAGTAAATATTTCAGTTTGCCTCAGAATAGGGGTTTTTTTTACTTTCCAAAATATCTCCTTAATTTGTATTTTAGTTTAAGCCAAAGAACCACAGTTTCCTCTTCAATTCCTTGGTTTAGCCTCTGAGCTGAAAGATCCCTTGTTATTTTAGCTGTAATAAAGGCTGATGTTCTTCAAAAGGGAGGGAAAAGTCATTGCTTTAAATGTCACTAGCAATCTTCTCTAATAGGAAAGACCAGTGTTGTGGGGGCTAAGTTCTGAGTTTAAACATGTCCCAAAAGGTCTAGACAAGAAGAAATAGGAAGAATACAGCAGATGTCAACTTCTAGTCTGGTCAGAACTTCCTGTTCAAAGCTTATGAAGCATCTCAGAATCACCTACCAGCTTTGCGGCCTTCCTGTGTTAGTCAGCCTTTCCTTTCCACAGTTTTCAAGGTTTCACCTGAACCTTACTTCATTACTTTGCTAGGAAGCAACTATGTCACATGAATATGAAATATTTTTGTAAGAAGTGCTAAGTCATGGTCAACTTTCTAGTTTGCAACAGAAAAGTAGCAACAGGAAGGTGCAGAAAATGCTTCACATTTTGTGCTGAGCAATTCCAAACACAGCTTGTCGTTCAGGACTTTATTAGCTCTTAAGAATTTTTTTCCCCTAATCTAAAATACTAGAATAGTCATTCAATAATGTGGTATGCTAGACTCAAAAAAAAGATGCATTGCTAAATAAACAGAGCTACTGCTTTCCCTAACATCGTATCAATCATTCTTATTAATTCAAGAAATTACTGCTTAAATACAACAGGATCTCTTGGTTATCCCCATGCAGTTGCCATCTCAGCCTTAGCTCTCTCCTTGCAGGCAAAGCAGAAAAACGTCTCAGAGTCTGTGCCACACACATGGAGTATTAAATGTTGAGTCTAGGGCTGAAATGAAAAGTGTCCTGCAGTTTTTGAAAATCATTATGTGAATGAGAAGGCTCCAGGGAAACTTTATTGCAACCTTTCAGTACTGAAAGAGGGCTTATAGGAAAGATGCAGACAAGATTTTTAGCAGGGCCTGTTGTGATAGGACAAGGGCTGATGGTTTTAAACTAAAAGAGGGTAGATTTAGACTAGATGGAAGGAAGAAATTTTTCACAATGAGGGTGATGAAATGCTGGGACAGGTTGCCCAGAGAAGTGGTAGGTGTTTCATTCCTGGAAACATTCAAGGTCAGGCTGGACTGGGCTCTGAGCAACCTGACCTGGTTGAAGATGTCCCTGCTCCATTGCAGAGGGATTGAACTAGATGACCTTTAAAAGTCCTTTCCAGCCCAAACTTTTCTATAATTCTGCGATAAATCCACTTATTCCTCACTGCTTGTCATGTTTCTGGGACTGAAAGAAAATCCCTGTACAAGGCAGTTTTCTGCTCTGCAGACGTGATAGCTCTGGATTTCTAAGCCAGAGCTGTGTTACCATGAGTATATGTGCTAACTCTAAAAGCTAGGTAGAGACAGATCATTACTTCCCAGGACTGTCTGTAATGAGGCTAAATTGATTCATTTCAGGAAAGTGTTCAGATTCCATGATAGAAGCTGTTAAATAAATAGGATTTTCAGGCAATAAAGCACAAGACTGATTTCTTATGAAGCACCAGATATTGTCCATATTTAAGAAACTGGTGATCAGATATGATCCACCACACTAAGCCTATAATTCCTTTCTCTTTCATCCTTTTTTTTTTTTTCATCATGTAAGAAATTTGCAGCTACACTAATTATCTCTTTTCCTGCCAAGTATTCTAGAAAGGCTGGTCAGATAGCTTAGGATACTGAAAACCAGGCTAAATTCGAAGAAGAGCTTGGCAAGATCATCTGTCTTCACATACACAGTAGTTTGTCTAACAGCTGATTCCCAAGTAAAATGATACCATGCAAAAAGTTGGAAGAGCTGTTGGTTTGGTTTTGGTGGAAGATAGGAAGATAAGTTCCTTCTTAAACTAGCCAAGTACCCACTAGGGACTCCTATTTTTTTCTGGTTTCCTGGTGAACTTTTCACCAGGTCCTAATGATAGGTCATAACCATTTTGTTAAATGTTTCAGTGACAGTAAACACAACAAAAATAATTGTCTATAATACATTGCGCCCTAAAGCTCTTTCACTAGCTTAGGAGACTTGTGGTTAAAAACTGTGGCATTTGGATGACCTTCCTTTTGCTGTTCTTCCAGCTAATACTAATACTCAATTCTAGTATAAATAAAGGCAAACATTAGTGATAATAAACTTTCAAACTCAGTCACTGACTTGTTTATAGCTAGGTTGGTACTTGAGGGATCCAGTGCAATTTAAAAGGCAATAAATTGAAACAAACTCACTCCATTTTGGAGGCTGTTTATGAATTCTTTTAATTTGGTGTCATATTTATTTGGGGAGAATTAGATTATCCTATTCATTAGATGCAGTGGCCAGTGATGAATGGAACAACATTCCACATCAATGGCATTAATTGAATCCTCGCAAGCACAGATAATACCCCTGCAGGAAACAGGAGAAGATGAAAAAGTTCTCCAAAGTAGGTCTGCAAATGCTGCAATGAAGAGGGAGTTCTACTGGATGGCCAGGATTGTTGGCAGCAGTTGAATGCTTTTCATTTTTTTGTGAGGCTACTTAAAGATTAGTTATGATCTCTGTGAATACAATTAAGATCGGATCCCCATGATGCTAGGCACAGCTTCCACTGTTAAGGGGAAGCTACTGCTCCAAGGCTGGGTTTAAATAGAAAAAGCACACAATGTATGGGACAAGTGGTAGATTTAGTCAAGGGGTAAAGAGATGGTTTAGAATGTGGTTTAATGATACAGGTTAGCTGGTGTGCTAGTTACCTGCTGCCCTAGCAGACCTGATGTACTTCCTTTACTCTGGCACTTGCCTGTCTTGGTGATGAGCTGGTTCTGGAGACAAATCAGCAGAGAATTTATCTCAATGTTTGTAGCCTGAGGCTGCAAATTTGTTTCAAGGTGTTGCCTGAACCAACTAAAAATGATGGTGAAAGCAAGCTGTTCTGCTTTCCCTTCTCTGCTCCCAACCATGCACACTTGCCTCTAATTTGCCATGTCTGATCATGTCAGCCCTAACAGCAAAACAAACCTCCCAGATTAGCACTTCTTTGCCTAGAAAGGGAATTGCATCAGATTAGCCTGAGATCATAGCCAAGGCAAGGGAGAAATCTCCTTTGGCGGGCACGGAGCTCTTAGTTCAGTAATAACAAACCTGCCACCTTCCTTTCCTGCTGGATCAGACCTCTGCCCTGGTCAGATCATCAGACTGCCAGTACCACCACAGGGAAAACAGCAGGATCAACTAAGGGGAGGTAGGGCCATGCCAGTCAGCCCACCGGATTGCCTGCCTTGGGTTTTGACACTGCACCCATATAGGTGCTTTTAAAAACAGGACTCCAGCTCAGCAGGCATAGAAAACCTTTTCAACGTGTCTTGTCCAGGATCGCCCATGGTGTCTGAAGCAGAACCAAGGAGAGAATACAGATCTCCTGAGCTGCAGGCTAGTGCCATAACTAAATCCTTTGCCTCGGAGGAAATTTATTGTATTTCAAGAGGGAAGCCATAACCAAAAAGACTGTCAGACCTTCCAGCAAAACTGATTTAAACCTTGGGTTTGTTAACAAGAACCAGATGATTTTCTCCTAGCTCATCAATAATACATGCTCGTGTCTGTTAAGGATTTCTCAGAAATGTGTCATTCTTCCAGGGAGCGTGTCCTATTGATAGAGCCATAAGCCACTGCCAATTAATCAGAGCATAACGCAGTGTTCAAAAATGAGCATGGGCTTTTCATGCCAGTCTTCTTTGATTCATGCCTCCGCTATGATTCATGCCAGTCCTCTTTCAGATGAGAAGCTGTTTTTTATGAGCAAATTACTTTATTGTCAGTGAAAGGTGAAAATCAGCCTGAGACATCGATGGGCTTAGGTGAAAAGAGGGTAGGAATCCAAGCTTCATTGCTTCCTGTGGAAGAGACTCTGCTCTCATACATCCCAATGGCAGAAAGCAGTGAACAGTGGCAAAGTGGATTGAAGCAACTCTGCCCAGGATGTATTGGACCCCCTGAGACTCCTGATGTGACCTATGAAGTCCCTGTATTACTGATGGATCCTTTTCATCACTGCTGTGCTTCCATTCTGCAGGCAAGGGGCAGGTGTCCTCAGCTATATGTGCACTAGGACAGTTCTCCTGGAGGAATTCAGAGGCAGTAGTTGGAGGGATTTTTTCTGAGTTTTTGAACATGCCGCAAACCTTCCTGCTGGGTAAATGAGAAGGGCAGGGCAGCACATGTCAGGAATGATGATTACTCACACAAAAAGGAGATGCCAGAGCTGGCCACTGGGAACACTGGTGACTCTGAGCTCTCCATGCCATGTCCTCTGCCAGGGGCAGGAGGGCTGGAAGGCAATGAGTAGCACTGTCCTCATTTTGCTGAGGCAGAAACAGAGGTGAGTGACCAGTTCAGGGTGACCACTGGAGCAGGAATTAGGACACAGTTCATCAGAACCCCAAGCAAATGGCCCACCTGGGGACTCCACCTCATCTCTCTCCTTGTGCTGGGCTGTGTTTCTTTCTGACCTGCACTCTCAATATTGCAGTCCTGAGAAAGTGCTCTCAGCCAAGGTCTCAAAGAGGTTAAAGCAGTAATATCCACAGAGAGAGCAACATGGGCATCTATAAAACTAATCATTTCAGAGCACTAATTTCATCAGCAAGCTAATTGCAAATATTGTATCTAAGAACATTTCCAGCCATCTGCAGGAAGGGAATGTTGCAGTGCTTGAAAGGCATTATGTATTTATGATTGTGTCTTGCTGACAAATAAATCTGGTGTAGTGAGGTTTGGATCTCATGATGATAATCATATCTCTTGCTGTTACTTGTAGTTATTTGCACAACACCTTTGTTGTGGTATCTGAATCATAGAATGGTTTTGGTTGGAAGGGACCTCAAATATCATCTAGTTCCAACCCCCCTGCCATGGACAGGGACACCCTACACTAGACCAGGTTGCCGCATCCAACCTGGCCTTGAACACTGCCAGGGAGGGAGTATCCACAGCTTCTCTGCCAGTGCCTCACCACCCTCATCATAAAATATTTCTTCCTTTTATCTAACCTAAAAATACTTCCTTGTGTGTGTAAAATCCTGTTACATTTCACCCTTGTTTTAGAGTATAGAAGAACTGAGTGAATATGGAGACTGTTGCTATTCCCTACATTGGGGCTTGGCTGTGCCTCTTGTCACAAGAGAAACTTGTGATGCTTCAAGGAACAAAATTGTGTCTTCTCAGGTCCAAGGCTGGTACTCTGCCGACTGTGTCTTCCTCTTTTATTGTGATTCCAGGTAAATATTTGCAGTCTCTCTACAGCTTTCATCAGAATCAGTCCTAAAGTGACCTGAGTGCTAAAGGGACCAAGATAAGGTCTGTGTCCCATTCCCGGAGTAAGAACACCAGCAGTGTCAAGAAAGTGAAGTTTGTGCTGTCGCTGTTCTTGTGCTCTCCATATTCTGGGTAAATTGAAATCTTCACTCCCTAGAATGGGAGGATTTGACAGACAAGTCTGCAGGAAGGTAAGTAATTTTTATAGAACATACAGGGCAGGATTCTCCACGTGGTCCAGCTTGCTTTGGTTTTTGATGCTCCCTGAATCAGGCAATGGAGTTTGAGCTCTAAAGAAGCCTGCCACACTGTTGGATAGAGCTGTGGCACAATTTGCCTTTCTGTCTTCTTGGAACCAGTTCTTGAGGCTTGCTGCTTTCTGGGAAGCTGCTTCCTGAGTTTTGATGTTTGGACTGACTCACATCTTTCAAATCATCTGTGTTTGTAACCAACCCTTTTCAAGTTCTTGTGTATAATGTATAAATAAAGCTAGTTAAGCTTACCTTTTTCCTCTTGTGCAAAGGTGACCTGTAAGGACCTGACATGTGAAGCTACCTGATGAGGTGGCAATGTAACAAATAACCTGCAAGACCTTCCTCCCACACATAGGTTAAATAGCTCTATGTCTGCATACAGTCTGCAGGTTTTGTGAGCTGCCAGCCAAGAGTTTAAAAACACTACATGTCCTACTTTGCAAGAGCCAGCAGCCTTTTAAATAGAAGTCAAAAGTATTTTTAAAAATACTAGAAATTTGGTTTAATGAGTGAAGTTGTCCCACTAATCATTGTTATAACACTTGCTAGGGCACTTCCCTCACCTGATGATCAGTGGAGACATTATATTCTGAAGTCTCAAAAGTTGTGCTGAGACGGACATCCTACCGAGCACAGCATTTCTTTCTTGAGGGCAGGGTGAAGTTACTACATCCAGGCTTAAGGCTAAATAATCCCAGGGGTCAAATCATTCAGACTGAACTTACAACAACTACATCTTAAAATATTTCCCATTTTCCTCTAGAATAAACCAGTTGAAAAAACATACTCACGTTTCTTGTTAATTTTAGCATGTGGCCATCAATGAGACCTTGATGTTGTGTGCAAAGGAAATTGAAACCTTACCCCAGAAGTAGCTCACTTTATTAACATTTATTAACATCCCAGCTTGTCTGGGGTCTAGTCTTGGTCTAGACAGATTCAACACTGGTACTGAGCACTATGGATTTTGTTGAAGTTCTCTAGGATTGCTGGGGTCCAGTTAATGTTTTTTCAGCACCATGACCTATGGTCAGAGCAGAGCGCTGCACAAAACTTTATTTTACCATTGACTTTAATAAGAAATGTGGAGGCTAAGCACATTTAATGGTAAATAAATGTATGTGGTATTGTCTGGGTACACCAGATTATTTTTTTTAAATCAATATATTTATTAAGGGTGTCTTAGAGTCTCATTTGTGAGATTGGTAATACTGGTAACAAATATTTTGTGACTAGTGCATAAACGCCGTATGTCTGTCACTCCTCCTGGCAGAGATGATCCACGGAGATGACATGGGTTGAAGACAATCAAGCTAAAGCAGCACCCAGTCACTCAGCCTGCATCAGCAGAAGAGCAGAACCGTGAGCACAAACCTAGCTTTGCCACCTGTAGCGCGCTTAGCACCAGACCTCCCAAAATCTGAACCCAGGTCACTGGAAAACAAATAGAAAGCTCGGTTCTTGCTGTCTGGGGTTTCAGTTTAGAAATAAAGCTTCTTCCAGTCTTTCATGCCTCTTCCCAAGACAACTGCTATAATAATACTTCTGTCACAGCACATGGAGGAACAGGGCCTCATTTTTCAAAGGCATGTAAAGCAGGCAGGAAAATTCACCTCAAATTTTGAAGCTCTTACAATTCAAGAAAACAGGACCTGAACAATGTCTTTTGCGATATAATAATGGAAACTAGCCTTTGTCCATCTTACAAGAGCAGTACTGATAGAGGCAAACAAACTTTGATCTTTAGATGGTAAGATGAAGTATTGTTTGGAGAAAAAAACCAGCAGGTTCACATGAATATTGGACAGCACTATTAGGGTTACTTCCAAATTATGAGGTTCCTTTGAAAACAAAATCCTGATTTACAGACAAAATTCTCTACAGTCATGGAGTCACTTAGAAAAAGAAATCTGAGCAGATCTCAGCTTACAATAGGTGAAAAAGGATCAATATTTTGACAGAACAAAAAGAATTTGTAATGCAGATGCACTTGATGATGTATAGATAGAAGAAATAAACTGTTCATACCTGAGCTCCAGATTCAGGATGACTCAGTGAAACAAAAAATTAAATTAAATAACCTGCTAACTAGTATACTTCAGGATGGTTCAAAATTGGCTAGGCCTGGATGGGAAGTGAGCTTTGGCCCAGCTGCCCCCCATGATAATGACTTTGTAGAGTTGCAGAAGCCATTTCCATTTGCACAAGTGAAGCCTGTTTCACTGACTCCAATGGTGCTCTGCTGCTTTACAGCAGCTGAAAATCTGGTTTTAATTCAACCAGATGTTAATTCCCAAAGGCTGGGTAAGTCCTGACTGCCTGGAAATAAGCTTTTTAAAATCAAACACTCTTCCAGCCTCCTCTACTGGGGAAGCTGCCACTTCATCTCTCATAACTTTTGCCCTGCTTTCAAGATTGCTGTGAGGCTTTATTAATGCATGCAAAAAATTGCTCTGTGTTTTGCAGAAAGTGGATTTTTAAGTGTTATACGCTTTTACTTCTTTAATGTTGAAAAAAAAGTCATAAAATCAGGAAGCACATTGACTGCAGTTTATTGGGAGCCCCTGGGTATAAAGTCACCATGTGAGATATCAGGGCATGGAAATGTGAGAAAATTAAACTTCAGGTAATTCCAGTCTATGGTAATTGATTGAGGGTTAATTGCTAGGGAGGGGCCCAAAAGACTTGCCCTTCATTTATGTTATTTAAGGGGCTGGTCATGGGGCTTTCAGGTGAGGTGCTAGGGAAGGTGAGTCTGAAAAGAGGCAGGAAGCCAGTGTAGCCTTTACTGCTGAAGTCTGGTGTATTTCCTCACAGAGTAATCATTGGTGGAGGTCTAACTAAAAGCTCTTTATTGTTTGGTGGTGGTGTGTTCTTGGGGGAGTCTTCTGGTTGTTTGGTTGTTGGGTTTTTTTAAGGTATATTATTCTGAGACATTTGTTATTTGTAGAAATACTCATCTGATGATCTGAAACCTTCAAGGTATGTTTTTAACCAAAAAGAAAAGTTTCCTGCTCTTACCTGAAGGTAACTGGGAGTGACTGTTGTGCTGCTGTCAACTGCCAAAAGATTTATGTTAGTTCCTTTAAAAGGAGGATAGCCTGCGCTAATGCCATCTTGGGGAAACTTGCTCACAGAACTTTTTTTTTTTTCCCCCCCTCTGTGTATCACAGAAAGACATACCAAGGCATGGAGCAGTTAATGACTTAGCAGCCTGGGATAAGGGAAGGGAGACTTCAAGCAAGACTGGTGTTGAGACTGCAGTGGTCAGTCTGATATCGTAACTACCTGGCAGCAGAGCACAGGACTGTAAGGACTGGTCCAAACTGCTATCTGCTGTGGTACCAGGTAAGCTTGTTTACTAGCTGACCAGGTTTTGTTCTTAAAGATAACATGATTAGGAGGTGCATCAAAAAAGGCCTTCCAGTTTCAAGCCCTACACTCTTTTCTTATGCTACTGTTGCCCATTTACCTGAACTGCCTTTTCTTTCTTGAATTTAATCTGCTTGATGCAGGTACAAATGGCAATTGTAGCCTCAATAGTGAAGCTTTTTTTTTAGTTGGTTTTGGTGTGTATCTGGCTGTTTCTAATTCTAGTAATCTTACTTTACAGCTTGTCCTGGTTTCTGTAGATATTTCCTCAGTGTGGCTCTCGGTATTCTGCATGAGGTCCTTGCACAATGATGCTTTTGTTAGGTATTACAGTTATGTTATGCTCAGATTTCATTTGCTCTTCTCATAGCTGTCTCATGTTATGAGCTCATTGTAATTCTGGAAGGGTGGCATTATGTTATCATCTAACAGCACCAGCAGCCATTGCTTTCCTCAAAGGATGCTACAGTATTTTATAATGGTACCTCAGAAGATGGACTTGGGTATCCACCTTGATGTTATGGAGAGCAGTACCTCAAGGCACCTTGTGCACCTGTACTGTAAATATTACTGAGTCTGCGCAGGGATCAGACTCTGCTCCTCAGAGTTATGGTGCATAGCTTAAAGACTCCCCATCCACACAATATTGAACTAATGTTGAATAAACAGATATTACAATATCTCTACAGCATTTAAGTGCTCAGAAATGAAAATGGCAGGACAATTTGTAGGGAGTTATCATTATTACAGGGAGTATGTATTTGATGTGGACTTTACCAATTTTTCTGTTCAATGATAATTTATGACTTCATGGCTGCTTCAATATGTATTCACTCAGGTCTTACCAGTTGACATGTCTGAGCATTTGAGCTTCATGTTGACTCCTTGTTTCTGGTTGGGTTTTCTTTGATGATAAGAAAAAATAATGTTAAATAAATATGCTAGTTCAGATCGATTTATCCAGCTCTCATTACCTACTGAGAGTTACTTAATATCTTCTCTACAGTGTTGTATAGGACAAACTAAAAAAATGAGGCTGTCATACTCCACTGTGATCTAGAGAGGAACTGAGCCAGCTGAATACAATTATGCAAGCTAGAACATGAATAGCATCCAAAACACACAGTTGGAATTCCCTGCGGCACAGTAGCGCTCGGGGGAAAAAAAAAACCATACCATACATTTGTAATAACTACAGAGGGTCAGGATCTCAACTTTAAAACTCATTGGAGAAAATGGACTTGCTAGTTTATTCTCATTAGTACTTCTGCCAGACTGTACCCAGGTTCTTGTGCTGCACTCTCCTCAGTATCATAAGCTGAGAAAAGTCCATGGTGTCAATATAGGAATGTGGTATTTTTTCAGAACTTAAAAGGCAAAAGTTTCATATAGGGTACTTTTTTCTCCATTTAGTATGGAACCTAAACCTTTGTTAAAGCTTCAATAAAATGCACTTTTAGGTGCACTTGTGATCACTTGTGGCAATTGTAAATACTGCAGCAATTCTAAGTGCAGCCAAAATATTTCATTCAAATTACTTGCTAAGTACCTTCTCCCTTATCATAACATTGTCTGCATTGTCAGTATGGTGCAGAATTTTTCATTTCCTGCTCTGAAAGACTGTTTAGTACTACTGAACGTCATCAAACAGATGTAGCATTTAACCAAGAGCTGGTTGTGTTTCAGTCTTGGATGAAGTGGTTCCTGTAAATAAAGCTTGCAAAATGCTTTCTGTCTGAACAAAACTATGGGCCAGTTCTTATTACATGCTATTATTATAATTATAAGATCTTTTGCTTAATCAGGATGTGCTTAATTAGGATAGCCATTTAATTGGGACATCTCCCAAGGAACCAATTTAGCTTAATGTTATTAGTACTATCTAATCAGGGCAGCTTAGAAAAAAAAAAAATTGCTTTTAAAAAAATAAGACCCCAGCAGAGGAGAAGATAAGCTGATGTTTTGCTGGTCTGATGCATCCAGTCCATTCTCTAAAGGCTTGGATAGCAGCACTGCTCAAGCAGCTGTGGGAGATGGTCTCCTTAAAGTAACAGAAGACAATCCTGATCCTTCTGTTCTGAAAGTACCAGACACAACCTTCACTCCTGCACTTGATTGCCATGTCCTCACACTTGAATACCCTGGCAAATGAGACCCATGAACTTCATATTGTACTTAACAGGGAAAAAGTTGCCAAATATAAATGGCAAAGCAGAAAACACCACCACATTTTAATCATGAAGGTATTTGCAAGGCTATGAAATAAAGAAACAAGTAACAAGTCTTAAAAGGAGAGTTGTTCAGAGGTTCCCAATGAAACTGTCATGAGTGTTTTGTTTATATTTTAGTAAAAAAAAAAACTATTTGTTCTATTTTAGGTTTTGAAGTTGATATCATTGTGGTTATACATCCAGCATTGTCCAATGAGATCACAAAAAAAAGCTGCTGTTGTAAGGAAACACAGAATCATGCAGTTTATGCCAAAATTTCAGTAAGTACAAAGGCACTAACATCTGTGATCGGACTTAAGATTTTATCTTGGCCTGTGAGCTAACATGACCCTAGGTGGGCAGTATGAGCCTGCAGCTGAACTAGGCCTGAAGTTGCAATTTCAAATACCATTGAGAAACTTGAAGTGAAAGAAAACAAAGTAAGGGACAGACCTCCAGTTGATGTAAATCAGCAACGTCTTATTGTAATTGGTGCAGACATACTGGTCTTCATGTGATGAAGATTATTGCTTAAGGCAATGAGATGAAGCAGTGATACACTTGCTTGTGCAAGGTGGCAGCACTGGGAAAAGGTTGCCCAGAAGCTGTGGAATTTCCATGCACAGAGATATTCAAAATCTATCTGGGCATGGTCCTGGTCACCTGCTTGAGCTCAGGGCCTGGATAAGATAATTTCAAGAAAGCTCTTCCAACCTCAGCTGTTCTGTGATTCTATGAACATTCTGACTGCACTCCCATCAGTATGGGTGAAGAACAAATCCAGAGATTGAGGGTTTAGTTAAGCGTGATGTTGACTTTGGTGAAGCTGGCTGAAGAAATCCTAGCCCCTCCCATTCCCCTTCCTCTGCTTTTTTCCATGCTGCAAGGTCACTGTCTTTACTTGTGGTGATACAACTATTTATAGCGACACAGCATTAACTGGATCAATGATAAGACAAGGTTAAAAATAACAAGTTTTCTTTTCTTAGAATGTTTGTTGGGTTTTTTGAGTGTTATTTTTAAATGCATGTCAGTTCAGCTATCCAGTTCCCAGCGCTGCTGGGATGTACTGTCACAACACATGGAATGATGAACGAATGGATGGGGATACAGCTGGGAAGAGACTGGCATGATGCCTATATCCAACACATTGTATACTTGCATGCTGACTTATACTGTCTGTTGCTGAAAGCAGGAATATATGTTATCAGAGGTCAATTAAAGAAAACATACCTCTGTCTTCAGCTGACTGTACCTATTGGGTAGTCTTCTTATAGGGATAGGCAGAACATACAAAACGAGGTACGCTTTCCTTAAGTGCCACTGAGAAGGTCTAACAGTTAACCAAATAAGAACTAAAATTGCATGAAAGTATATCTACCAAGTTCTGCAGAGTTCCTTAGGGGCTGGATGGCTCATTACTACTACAGAGCCTGCAAGAAATGAACTCATTCAATCTAAGTTAATTATAAAATCAAGTAACTCCCCAAGAAGGGGAATTGTTCTAATTGTGTGACTGCCCATCCTTATTCAGGTCACCTTGTACAGTCCCTTCTCCTTCTCAGTGCTCTTACTCCCTGAGCCCAATCTGGATTGAAGATGCTGGGACTGCAGTTTTCAGAGATTCAGGTATGGTTAGGATAGAAGTGGATTATTAATTAGTGTGCTGGCGTAGGACTGAGTTCAATGCCTGCTCAGATACAAACTCCTTGCATGACTTCAGCATGTCACCTTGGAGCTGAATTTACTGCTAGATTTAGATGGAGCTTAGGCACCTATATTCCAAAATGGGATCGTCAAAGTTCTTCCTAAGCTTAGACGTCACTTTGTACCGCTTTCCTGGTCCACCTGAAATCCTGCTGTTGCCATGTCCAGAATCCCCTTGTTCTTGTTGCCACCAATGAGCTGTTCACCTTCCCAGGCCCTGCTGCTGTTTGCAGAGCAGGTGCTGCCCGGCCTGTGCTTCCACGAAGGTCCGCTTCATTAGATGTGCATCAGTAGCCTGGGCAAGGCAATACCCTTCTGCTACACTCTCCTCTGACTGCTGTGGGCAGTGCATGCAAGACCTTTCTTCAGTTCCCTGCACAGCTTCTGCCTGTGCCTTCAGGGCTCTGAAAAAAAAGAACGGTAAGGTGTAAACCTATTTAATTTGTTAGTGTACTCTGTTCCCAGGAGTTAATTATCTGCAATCATTGCTGTCTCATGTGGCAAAGAGCAGGTGCTCTGCGGCTCTGTGTCTGCAGTCCTGAATGTGTGTGCATATCAATGCATGTGCTTGCAGCATGTGGGCATCCTGGCCTGTATCAGGAATAGTGTAGCCAGCAGGAGCAGGGAGGTGATTGTCCCCCTGTACTCAGCCCTGGTGAGGCCACACCTTGAGTACTGTGTCCAGTTTTGGGCCCCTCACCACAAGAAAGACATCGAAGCCCTGGAGCGTGTCCAGAGAAGGGCAACGAAACTGGTGAAGGGGCTGGAGCACAGGTCTTCTGAGGAGCAGCTGAAGGAACTGGGCTTGTCTAGTCTGGAGAAGAGGAGGCTCAGGGCAGACCTTATTGCCCTCTACAACTACCTGAAAGGGAGTTGTGGCGAGCTGGGGGTTGGCCTCTTCCCGCAGATAACTAGTGACAGGACAAGGGGAAATGGCTGCAAGTTGCGCCAGGGAAGGTTCAGGTTGGAGATGAGGAGAAATTTCTTCTTGGAAAGGGTGGTTGGGCATTGGAATGGGTTGCCCAGGGAGGTGGTGGAGTCACCATCCCTGAGGGTGTTTAAGGAAAGGTTAGATGTGGTACTTAGGGACGTGGTTTAGTGGGTAATAGGTGGTGGGGGGATGGTTGGACTAGATGATCCTTGAGGTCACTTCCAACCTTAATGATTCTATTCTATTCTAAAACACCCAGTAGTGTAGAGTTCTCTGTAGCTACATACATTTGTGTACCACGATGGCACTGGGAGGCCTGGAACTCATTGTAAGAGACGCTGCTTGTAGTTATTAACAATTAATGCATGTTAACAGAGAGTGCAACACAGATATTCTTTCCTAACAGGGAAGTGATTTGTAAACTTCTATTAAAACACTTGACAATGTTTTCCTGAATAGATATTAGAAATGCTATTTAAAGAAGTTTGATAAGGAATGTATGTTCCTGGGAGCTGGTACCATTTATTGGCCCCTAAGTCTTATCAATTTGTATTTAGTTATGAAAGACATTAAACATCATTTGTTCTTGGTATAAAATGAAAGATTGCCACTGATAAGCATGCTTAAAATAAGTATCACAGTGGTTATTTTCATTCCCTATACATAATAACAGATTATTAAGACAAAAAATGAATGCAGCCAGTCCAGCTGATGGCTAAATCATAACAATAGCATCAATTGCTTTGCTTCCAGGTCTAAAAAAACTAATAAAGATTTATGTAAACTCCTAGATAGAAGAGAATTAAGGTTAATGTTTCAAATCTGTTCCTTATGCTCAAATAATCTCTGTGCACACAGATGCCTGCTGCTACTACTTTTATGTGAATTCTATTTCTAAAAAGTAATACTGAGTTAAGCTGGTTGAAATAAAGCTCTGTTCCTTCTATTATACTTAAGAGAATTGTTAGCTGTTCTATACTGCACCAAATCATACCGTTTACTAACAGTCCAGTCACAGTAATGCATTCATGCGTGCTTTACAGTGTTTATCATTACTGTACTTTCTTTACATTCTTTCTGGTGAAGCTAATATGTTAACTTTAGGAAGTACTGCATAGTAGAAAGCCTAAAACAAAGCTACTTCTATTCCTGACATAATTTCAAGTAAACAATTTTTTTACTGCATTCAACCTGTTTGTAGGATGAGGGACTGGTTTTCATCCTTTGAAGTTGTTAATTTGAAACTGTCAAAATGAAAAAATGAGTTTTCTTAATGAATTATTTTTAAAGTGCATAGTGTACACTTGATCCATGGCCCAGATCTCAAGAAATTGTATGGGCTTATGATTCACTTATATCTTAACTCTGGAATGCTTTGCATATTGGTCTAACAGATTGTGGTTTGTGGAAAACTGATCGGTGAAGCATAAAGCCTTATATTGTCCTCACTTAAAGCTTAACCTTTGTAAATCTGGAGTGTAATATATTAATTTTGCAGTGCAAAGAAGTGAGCATATACTGGATCAGGGTTTGCAAATCTATTGCCTGTTGCTCTGAGTACAGATAAACAGCTACTTTTGTTTCAGTCAAATGATTCCCTGCTTCCTTCACACAACTAGTAAAATACTCCTTATTCAGGACCTCTCTGCTGTCTGTAAGCAACTCACCCAGCTATTGAACAAAGTATATTTCTGTCATATGGTTTGAATACTATAGCACTATTTAACTGAGCATTTTTTATAAATGCACAGTAGGGTCTCATCAATTTAAGTTCAGAAAAAAAATTATCTCTGGAATTCAGTTTCATCGCAGGTTTCCATCATATAATCTCTGTGCTGCTACTAGGCTTTGTTTTTCTTAAGCATTTATTGGAAAGACAACAAAACAATTCTAAGGCCTAATGAGCATTGTCTGGCAGGAAAAGGCATTATACAAAAGCATAAATCTCAGGCTTATTCTACTTATGACTTCCTGAGTTCAAAGAAGTGACTTTGTAAAGCAAACTGAGAAAGTGAGGGGAGGTCATAAAAGGGATGTGGATGTTGATGCTTACAAAATGTAAACCCAGATTAGCCATCGTGCTAAGCAACAATTTCTATTGAAATCAATACTGGCCTGAAAATCAGACCAGTATTTAATGAATTAGAAATCTGAAGAGAATGACCTGTAAAAGAAATGTCAGGTGGCCTTGTGACAAGGCACATAGGTCAAAGTAAAAGAATCCCTTAAGGGGTCCTTAAGATGTAATGTTTTAATTTACGATAAGCTCTCTTACACCGTCATGCTTCATACATGTGTGCACACTGCATTTGCAAACAGCAAACCTACAGTGTAGACCCTGACTGACTACTATCACAGCATCATTACCAACTGCTGCTGATGATTACATCACACTTGACATAGAACAACATGTCAGGCAGGTAGCAGATACTGCTATTGCACTCTTTCCTTGTGTGCTTAAAAATAATAAATGTAGCCTGATTATAGCATAACCTATGGTCATCTCATCTTGGTTTACTTTCTGTTGAGGCAGGTAACCCAGGTCACAGAAATTTACCAAATTTTTTTAACCCAGTCAAAGCATTTCTGAGGTTCAACAAAACTTTTATAAGTGCCTCCCATCAGCTTTTATCTCAGCAGTCTTACTTTCTGGTTGGATTTCTGGTCAGGGTCCAGGACAGCATGCTGTGTAGGACCCAGCGTTTGGGAAGTCTGAAAATGAGCTGAGTCCTGGCATTAGAATATTCCAATGTCTGGTGCTGAATTTTTGATACTTAGCCTGTCCTCTCCTCAGCTGGCTGTGCTGCATCGTTGACTGTCCTTAGCAATAATGTATCAAGCTATTAATCCTTCCTAGATCAATGGCTCTTATCATACAGTATAACGTGGTTTTTTGTGATAAACACTAGTTGAGAATTAATACTATTCATAGTATAAAGTACATAAGTTATGCAATTTTACAGAATCAGGCACAGATAAGTGAAGTAACACAGACAATATTTTATTTGTTATTAGACTCCCCATAGCGTGCCACTTACAGCAATAACTTGTTTTCTTGCTCTGAAAGCCATGCTATCTTCTTACAGCGTGTCACAAGAAGCAGGTTTATAAAAAGCTTTTTTTAATAAAAGAACAGGGTAAGGTCTTAGAATTGTATAAACTCATGCTTTGCACAACTCCTACATATTTGTAAAAAGCATACTCGAAAGCATCACTGTATACAATGAACACAAAAATGCTTGATCCTCCTTAGATATGAACTTTACTTGTTATTTACAAATGGGTAAGATGCATGTACGCTATTTCTGTTCTGTTACCCCCTGCTGGGACCCAAGAAACATAGCCTCCCTTTGCTTGCATTAAAGCTTCAAAGTGACAAATAAAATGGCTTTCAACCATGCAGGCATAATTGCATCCAGCCTTTTGCCTTTGCCTTCAAAGGGAACAGAACAGTTGCTAGAGTAGTTCTTGCAAGCTATCAGCATAATATCCTCTACTGCATTTGTGCACAGCTGTGTAAGTCTTGATATCCACACAGAATGAAGAAGTGGTGATAAAGGCACCTTTCCTGTTACAGCTATTTGTGCCAGGAGGATGCCTAGGGTGTAAATAAAGATAGGGCTTACACACAGCATAGATATTTAGTTCTTTGGAACTTAGATATTTTTTTTTTCTGGGTTTACTCTAAGGTTTATTTTGTTACCTAGGGAATTTTAAAGCTTGAAAAATATGTACCTCAGGATGGTATTTAAGTACATCAATAGGCAGCAGCTGGTTGGGAGTTTTTTGGATCTGCATTTTTGCAATTAGATGGATGGGTGTAATTTGGTGGCTTTTAGCATTTAAATCCTTTAGTTTATCCGGTCCAAAGTTTGTTAGCAATAAACAGTACTTGACTCCAAACTTGACACTTCCCTTAATCACTAGAGGAAGATATATCTGCTTATGTCTGTCCGGATTACTGTAAAGTTGGATCTGCTCACTTTACATATTTACTTGTGATCACGGATACAAATGGCCACATGAATTCCAGTTAAACAAAGAGTCAGACCCTGCTGATATTTCTACCCTTTGCAGGAAGAACTGAGACCTCATGCACAGTGCAGATGCGTAGTTCTACTGGCATGTCTCTGACACGCTGTAAATGCTCTGTCAAGAAGTTTTCACTTAGAACTAAAGACAGAGACATGTTCGTGGAAGTACAAATTCTGTAGGTAATTATGTTTTCATTTAGAACATTGGTGCTTGAAAAGTTTTATACGTAAGATCGTAAGTTGAGTAGTCTTTTACATTCATGTTTGCCAGAGTATTCTTATAATTCCAACATTTAATTAAGAAGTGTGTCAAGCTATTATAAGTAGTGCATGAAACAGGTAGAATTACTCAAGGCTTATTGGATTAAATTGATCCAAAATAGAAAAACATTACAAGGTTTAAGCAGTATTTAAACCCTTGAATAATGCAACACAGTTTTGGCATAAATCAAGCTGATGAGAAGGAGTTACTATGTTTTGTACCACTCAGCATCACATGGCTGTATCAGCTCTGGTTTCAGCTACAGTAGCAAATTTCAAGCTGCATATATTATGATAAGAGTCCTCTTGTTCTGTGTTTCTAACAGACTCAGTGTCCAGTCTACAAAGGATATTGCATACAAACAAATCAAGAGAAGCAACTTCTCATCCTAATGTGGCAAATAACAAAGAAGAAAATAAAGCACAAGTCCATTTGAATGAAGCAAAAATGTCAGATAACCAAGGAAGATACAAAGGGTAATTGCATGTGACTTCTTACTGAGATACACAGGTTCTTCCCAGATTTAGAAAGGTGGCTGCATCAAAACAGCTTCTGTCTGAAGACTCTGCACACAAGAATTGAAGTTCAGATGTGAAGTTTTGCCCCTGGTGTCTGCGCACCCAGCTCATGGCAAGGGATTAACTCCCATTTCCGTCAGCTGAGGATATGAACTTGTACTTGTTGAGAGCTCTTGCTACCTTATAGCATAAGGTTTTGCTTTTGTCTTCAGATACTCTGTCCAGCATTCATATTGCCTGTCAGACCACAGCATGGGAAGAATTTTTTCCCCACCTATCTATTTACCAATTTGTCTAATCACAGAGCTTCCAGCTAAGGGATTTCTGGCTGTCTGCACATCTATATATTGGATAGCTTCAACTTGGTGCAGATCCATTGACTACAATGAGTAAAGAGTGCTTATCACAGCATAATTCAGGTTGGAAATTACCTCAGGTGGTCACCTAGTCCAGTCTTCTGGTAAGGTTAGTTTAACAACCCATGACAGAATTAGCCTCCATATTTCTTTAGCATTGACCTGGTTGGTCTCCATTTCACGCTTGCTGTTTTTTATTTTAATCTGTTCCTCAGTATGGGCTTCTTGGGCATACCTGCTTCTTAATTTCTCAGTAGTCACTGAGCAATGTCTTTGGCTCCAGAGGTTAAAATGAGCTTATGTTTTGTAGGTTTTGTGGACAAAAACTAAACATACCATAGATGTGAAAAAACATGACCCTCACTTTAGCAGAGTAATTAACAATACTGCCTATTTACATGTAGCTTGGCTTCAACCTGACCTATATTCTGCTTGTGTCTTTTCCTTGACCTTCTACTGATTAGTTGGAATTTCAGCTTCATCTCTGTTGCTGATGCCAGCGAGTAGGACTGGTATCTGACATCTGGTTTTATTTTAACAGGCAACTGAAAGTCTCCACACATGCTTATTTCTTTGGGAACATACTCACTCTGAAAAGACACAGTTTCTACAAACAAATTTTCATGCCTTCTGATTGGGATGCTTTGCCATTAAAGTACCAAGGAGCTGCTGAAGCAGAAGTGGCATCTTGCTACCAAGAGCTGGAACAACTCCAGTAATCCAGGTGCCTTGTACCGTCATAACGTGCAGTTTTAGCATTGCAGAGCTTTGTGACTGACAGCAGCAGGAACTGCAAAGTCAACCAGACTTGTTACCATGTAGATCTACAACTGGTTTTCATTTGCTTAAAATAGTGCTCAGCATCATCGCAATGTATTGTAACAGTTTAATCCACCAAGTAGTATTTTCATTTGCCACTATCCCTCAATAAGTACCTGTTGTCTTTACATACCAGGATCATTGTTCTGTGGCCCTACTTGCAGAGACAATGGCTATTCCAAAGCGTATATGACAGATAGAGAAGTTCCATACAAACACCTAGTTGTTTGATGTGAACTAGATCTGCTGAAAGATTACTGTTATCTAAGGGGCTGTGAGAGTTGGTAAAGCACAAAAATTTATATATTTACATAGATCTATTCCACTGGTGTGTCAGCTGTGCATAAAAGTCTTACTAATACTGAAAAACTTGAGAGTCTTTAATGCAGCTTTTGTCAGCCTGCAGTGCTGAAACTGCAAGTCTGGATTTCTACCATAGAGATATGAGCTTAGCTGATGAAGCCCATGTCAGTCTCTGCAGTCACAGCTTAGTTACTAATCTGTTAGAGCAGCCACTTATTCCATCAGCCTGGTCTCCTCAATGTCTGTACCATCTCAATGACATGAATAACTTGTGTACCACAGAGGCTACTGTATATGTTTACAACCTTCCTTCAAATGCCTGTTCCTCCCAAAATCAGGCAGTAATGGGTTCCTGTTCACATCCCAGCTTTGGCATCACCACTCATTTTTTATACCTGGAGGTAATAATTGGTGTGTGATGTTGGTGCACCTCTCTGGAATGTTTTCTACTAGTTAGATAGAATTATGTCTGCAGTTCAACAGTAGTGACCCCTTGGAAATTTCAGTCTGCATGGTGGATAAAGGCAAATGATCATATTCTTCCATTGATGCAGTTACTGAATTATGCTGGCAGCTCAGAATCAGTGACTTTACTTCTTTTTTGAAGTTGCTATTTAGGAAACCATAGATAACAGGGTTGACACAGGTGGAAGCCATTGCTACCAGATGGCACAATGAGAAGATCAGATTGTGGTGGCAAGGTGAAATGATTTTGTAATTCCAGTCCACAATGGTGTTGAAAACATGCAGTGGTAGCCAGCAAACAGCAAAAGCAGCAACCATGGATGCTAACAAAATATTTATCCTTCTCAGTTGAACTGCTCGGTTGCTATATTCACTCTTCTCAAACATATCCTTTCTCTTCTGTAGACGTAAGTAGATACGTAGGTAGCAAAGTATAATGAAGAACAGCGGGATGCAATATTGCAAGAGCAGTAAAGTGGTAGTGTAGATAAGTCTGTGTTGCTCAGAAGGCCATGAGTCAATGCATATGGCCTTGTCAGTGGAAAAATTCATGATGTGTGAGAGCTGCTCATACAAATCACTAGACAAGATGGATGTGGTCAAAAATGGCAGGGACATGAGACATGCTAAAGTCCAAATTACTCCAATTCCCAGATAGGCTTGGGAGATACTTGGCCTCCAGCCAGTCGGGTTTATGATGAGCTGGTGTCTTTCCAGAGCAATAAGGACAAGGGAAAGAATTGACACTGTCACAGATGTGCACTGAGTGAAAGAGGTCATTTTGCACATGACTTCCCCAAATATCCAATAGTCCATCATGGTGTAAACAACGGTGAAAGGCAGACAGACAAGACACATAAACAAGTCTGAAATTATTAAGTTGGAAATGAGGATGTTGGTGACATTGGCCTTTTCCTTCTGCCTGGCAATGACAGCAATCAAACAGATGTTTCCCACGATGCCTAGGACAGTCTCCAAGCTGTAAGAGGTGGCCAGAAAGACAGTAAGGTCAGTGATGTTCCTGCACTGGTTAGAAATGTGCATGGGGAAGCTTCGGTTTGAGCTCCAGTTTTTACTGTTCAGGAAAGGAAAGCCATCATTAACAGCCCTTGTCTTATTCATCCTGAACCCAAAAATATTTATCTAAAAAGGTGGTAGTCAAACAGAATTTGAGTCTTCTGGAGCCAGCCTAAAAAAAGGGTTTTATCTGTTCTGTTTGACTGTGGAAGATCTGGGTATATCTGTAAAAGAAAGAAAAAAAAGATTGCTTAGTTATGCTACAAGAAAATAGTCCAAAGGCAAGGGGAGAACAGGAGACGACATCAGGGAAGCAAATGCCAGTGATTCTGTGTATATTCTGCAGCCCCCTTCTATATGGTTTATTAGATGGAAAAATAGAATCCTTTGCGAAACTGTGGTATGAAACCATGTGCAAGTCTATTGAGTTATGATTCAATTGTGAGGATGTCCCATGGATTTAAAAACATCTTAACATTGTTATTTAACTCAGTACAGTATCTTGAACGTCACTAATGCAGTAAAGTGATGATTCCAGAAAGCTGGATCAAAACACACTTGGGGTAGAAATTGTGTGTAATTCTGGTTTTGCAAAGTTCTGAACCAAAACTGAGCAGAAGACACATTGCATTTACCTTCAACTGAGCTAAACATAAATGTGAAAAGTAAGGCATATTAGGTGCATAAAGCCAACATTAAAACGTCTTGTGTGGGTTAATCTGTGAAATGCATTTGTGATTGCAGCCAGGACCTACCTTTGCTTGAGACAATCACCATACAAAAATTCAGGCGCTCATCCTCAGGAAGGGATAATATGGGACAATTTTGAAAAAGTCTAAAATAATTTAAAAAAAATTAAACATTTTTTCAGCTTCTACACAGCTGTGATAGGTCACGGGAACTGCAGTCCAGATTCCCTGTTTCCCCATTCTGGATGAACTCCAGAGTTTGTGAAGCATTGATATCTCCCTCTGGGTGGCAAATGTGGCCATCACAGCTTTTATCAAAAGTATAGTCCAGTCTCCTGATTTTGGCTTTAAGAGTGGGTGATTTTGACAATGTCTCTTAATTCCTTGTGAGAAGCATCTTATTGGTTCTCCCTCAGCATAGTTTTGCTTTTTTTAACCAAGAGAATTCAAGTGTTGTGGTAGTATGTGCTATCTCCTGGGTATGGTTCCTGTACAGGCAGATGGATCTGCTTCTTAATCACTGCTGCAAGACCTGAGCTGGGATTTTCAAAGGGGTTTTAGGGAGCCAAACCCACAGAGTTAATTGCAGCTGCACACTTTTGGAAATCTCAGCCATAGGACTGTCTGGACTCTACCAGATGGCTCATGGGAAGCTGTTGTGATCTGCTGTAGCAGAGCTTGCTTTATAATCCTGACCCTGGAGCCCAAATCCTTTATGTTCAGGAATCAAAGGGGGGAAAAAAAAAAAAAACCACCTGACTCTGCTAAGAGTTCTCAGGCCAGAGGCAGTTTCATGCTGTACAAAGGCTTGTAATGTGAAAAGTAAATAAATACTCAGGTAATGACATTATTTACCCATTGTGTGACCCTTTCCTCAGCAATAAAATGCCACTCAAACAAGTTTGTGGGGTTGTGGAAAAACTTCTGAGCTTCAGAAAAACAAATGGTTAAGATATGAATATGATAGTATAGTGAGCTTATCACTTTGAGTAGCATATACGCATATAGGTAACCAGTATTGTACCAAAAAAGCACCTACCATCCTACAACTTTTTTGTTTGCTTTGTCTTTCTCTATGAAGTGTATTGTATGCTTCTAGAGATGTTCTCTCAGGAACTAACAAAAGCACGAGTGTACAGTAAATAAAAATATGCTTTGGGATTGCTGTTCCGCTTGACCAGCAAAAATTAGTACAGTCAATTCTTTTGTTGCTTTGCTAGACCTGTTGATTTATCTCTCTGTATATATCTGTATCCATATGAGACAATCAAGACAGTCACACAAATAAATTTAGTAACCTTTTCTTCCTCTTGTCCTTTCATTTCCTCAGTAGTTTAAAACTCAAATAAAGAGGGTAAAGGAAATTTTCAAGATTGTGGATTGAGATTTGAGATTTTCAAGATTGTCCAAATTGTGGACAAGTGTCCACTCACTTTTGTATTGTCACTCAACCCATGTGAGCAGATTGATTTATTTTCTTCGTGGCAATGATGTTATATGGATTGCATAGTCCCATGTGGGGAGGCTATGGTGGTATCTTTTGGTGTGAACATGGATATAGAATGAAAAACCATTAATCGGCCCATTAGCTTTTAATGATTGCTTGCCGGTGGTGAATCTGTAAATGAAATGGAGCAAAGGAGCAAAAAATAATGCAGTCTGCAATATTATGTGGTACTAATGCTCAGTCTTGGCATTTGGACAGGACAAACTACTGTAAATGAACACATGAGATTTTTACTACAGTTCCAGCCTAGTGTCCTTAGCTACAGTATCCTAAACAACAAATACATGGTTCTCTTTTGTTGCTTGAAAAATCTGTGCTGAGTTATTACAAACATCTATGCCTGACAGCATAAGCCCTCTCAAGGGTTCCAGACACTTTTGGATATGTTGAGGCGTCAGAGAAGAGAACTAATAATGTTGAAGCAAACAAAAAAAAAAAAGGTAAGTAGTAGAGCCACCTGAGAAGCAGAAGCCAGATCCCATAGCTTTAAGGGGCACATTTTCAAGAGAAACGCCAAAGACAGAGCATGGCAAACGCAGTGGAGATAAAGAGCATCTCTGACGGCTTTGCAATGTGTTTTATTGGGTTAGGAGCTCCCTCTCTTTTGAGACTTTGCATTTCATGGTGTCTTCTCCAAGGTGACTGTCCAGCACTTCCTGGGCATTAATCCTCCCGGTGTTGCTGAGTGGTAAATAAAGAATGATCACCCTCTTGTCACAGAAAAGGGGACTGAAAGAGGGAGGTGAGACATGAGAGTTGTCCAGTGTCTCAAGCGAACTTGCGGTGCACTGTGCAGGACTTAACACTGGTGGCCAACCTGATGTCTTGGGAAAAGACAGAGCCTAGATCACCAAATCCATAGTTCCCTGTATCTCTTATTCTGGCAACCATACTGTAAAAAGAAGTTCTAGAAAAATAAATATTGCAGTGGTCTTATATGTATTCTATTATGGTATCATTGGATGGCAGATTCTCAAGGTCAGATGCTGTGTTATCTCAGAGTATTTGACTGCCAGTCGGTTTGGTCTAAATTAAAAGCCAGTGTGTACTTACTCTGCTTAGATGCTTAAATCAAATATTAGCTAATATACTGAATCACCAATGCAGGGGGGAAAAGGGTGTTAGACCCCTGACTGTGATTGCCTGCTAAAATATTGCAAAAACTTTATGGGCTAAAAAACCACAGGTTTTGTCTGCAGGAAGTGAAGCAATACTTACTTGGTTTATAGCAGTAAGAAGCATGCTTCCTAAATCTTTGCAGAGGGAGTGGGGGGAAAAGTTGAATTGGTTTTCTTTGTTTTTAAAGAGGAAAAAGTAATCTTGTTCAGAACACTTAAAGAACTTCAGAAAAAAGGTCAGTAACAATAGCTAACATGCTCAAAACCAAAGATTTTCTTCTGTAATTGATATAGCACGAGATAGTATCCCTAAAAAGTGAGTGTCACAGAAGTCTGCAGCAAATTAGCAGGATCCAGAAGGAAAAACAGAAGGAGCTTTTGGATTTAATCTTAGTGGAAGTTAAATTCCCCGCTTAGATCTTTTATAGACATTCATCACACTGCTGTCTGCGTTGGAAGCAAGAAAGGAGAGCAGGTAAGGTCTGAAGGGTTTGTCTTGCTGAAAACCACAGCTTTCTAAACTAACAAATGTCACTCAGGTTGTCTCAAAAAAGGGAAAACAACTATCACTAGTCATCAGGGGGGTTGGAACTACATGATCTTTGAGGTCCTTTCCAACCCAGACCGTTCTATGATCCTATGAAGAAGTTATATATGTTAAAAATTTCTAAAATCTGCATAATTAGGATATAGCACAAGTTGCATGTAATGTTACAAGTCTATAACATTGGCAGATGGTATATATTCTGAGCAAAGTGAGTATAAATTCCCCACCCCACCCCCCCCATCTACATGTTTTCAGATGGAAACCTTTTAGGGGGTATGAACTGATATTACAGGTTAACCTTCTCTGGTCCTGCAGAAATCAGGGAAGCTTTACAAAAGCACCTACTTTGGCTTTTTATTTTCTGTTTAAATTCATAACAACCTTACCAAAGACACGGGGTCAGCTCACAAAGGTAAAATGTGGCTAGCAGGTCAGCACACTGGAGAATGGTAGTTAACCCCTGATCCCTTAAGAGAAAAGGCCATTGTGACTTGTCTTCTACCCAAAAGAAAAAAAAAAAAGATATTTTTACAAAGATTATCTTTACCAAAGGAGGTTAGGAATTCATAAATCATTGTAACGAGCACCTTAGCAGGCAGCCAGCTAGGATATCTGGAGGGTGACATGATGTGTACGGCCAGGAAGTGCATGGGTCGAGAGAAGAATAAGGAGTCTCGGGGACCAGGAGATAAGTGTTTTTCTGCAACCAGTGGTAGCCAGGAAGGCATTCTGTCACATCACACTGAGACACTGTCAGGGAGCACATCTGAAGATCCCCCAAGACATTGCCATCTTCCTCTTGCATACTGGAAGGTTGTACAGCTCTGCTCCATAGATACAAGGATTGGGCATTTCCTGACAAGTCAGACTGGAACTGTTTGTCAAAAGCAGTCACCTGCTTGGTGGAAAATGCTGGTTCAGTGTATCCATACTCTGTGAACATTTCATGGAGCTGAGAGATGTCCCTACAAATGCTTTTTCTGAGTCTGGTGCAGGAGAAAGAACCCAGATAATCATTGGGCTCCACTGAGTTAAACACTACATTTGGTATCATAATCTCCTGTGGTTCAAGTCCTTTGGTTTATTAAAAAAAAACTTAGAAATTTGTTTTGAATGAAACAATATGTTGCATTCATACTGAACCCACTTTTTTCTGCATCTGAAAATGCTTTCTTTCCCTCAAAAAATCCCATCTTTCAAAACTATACTTTTAATGTTTTGGTTCAGGCGCTGACTGATAAAAGCAATTGTTTGCACAGCCTTCATCAAGGCTGAATGGTAAACAGCAAAGGCCTCTTTTGTTTTTATAACCCTTCTTGCTAAATTATTACCATTAATAATTATATTAATGTTTATTATGGTGGCATTAAACTAATTGAGACTAGGTCCTTTTATGCTTGATGCTGTACAGGTCTAGAGGAGCAGACAAGTCTCTTGACAGGGGTGGACAAGAGCTTAAAAAGCATGCAAAGAGAACAAAGTATTTATTACTGTTTTTCCTTGCCTTGTGACTGGATTCAGAGTGTGCTGATTATGATGGACTTTGGATCAGGTTCACTTAATATTTCAGCCCTTGTTTCTGTATTGTTCTAAAACCATAGAGAAATGTATAACATTTTCATGGAACAGAAGGACGGTGCCAGAATTCTCTTTTTTAAGAATCCCAAATGCACAAAGCCTTCCAATCCATGGCTTCTCTTGAATTTAATTTTCATGTTCCTGTCAATATCAATGGATTGATTTTAGAATTTAAATGCTAATTTAATACTTTTCATTATCTCCTGTTTACTCTAATAGTTAAATGAATGGAGAATTGGATCTGAACTTTGTAATCCATATTTTCATGTTCTTTTAAAACCTGTTTCTTTAAATGATACTAATGTAGCAACTACTCAATAACACTCCTTTGAAAGTTTCTGCTATACAACTCTTGCTTCAGATATTAGATTAAATTTCAGATTAATCCTTACTTCACATTTTCTAATTAGAAAGTAGTCATTATCCAAACCAGAGGAAGATTTGAGCAGAAAGGGAAATAGCAATGATGGCATCAGCTGTCAGTCGCTCAACTGAAAGTTGAATAAATTTTTACTGTCAAATGTAATAACTTTAATAAAGAGATCTGAGCTCATACTAGTCCGAAATAGATAATTCAGAAAATTCTTACCTGTTACTGATTGAGAAAATTACTGTTGTTGCTGCACATTTCTATCTTGGAAGAATGCAGAAATGATGTAACAGCAAAGTAAGGTCTTCTGTGTCCTAGCAATCCAGAAGAGAAGCTCTCCTCACTGTTTCTGTAGGTAATTTGGATGGCATCTCTCTCTCTCTCCCCCTCCTTCCTTCCCTTCCTTCGGCTTAGCCAATGAATTCTGCTTTATGGTTAAAATAAAGTTTTGAAGTTCTGGCTCCCCCTGCTGTTACATAAATATAGAAATTGTACAAATACTTGAGATGGAATAACAGCTTCAGGAAAGAGCTATGAAGCTATAGGAAGCATGGCACGCACCCATGCTGCATACAAGTGTGTACTCGAGTGGAAACACTGAAGCAAAGAAACAAAATACATAGCTCAATTCTGTTCTCCTTGCCGAGGCAAGATTTCTGTAGGGCTCAAAGAGAATTTTGCCTCATACATATGAAAATGTTCCCAGTATCAGTTTTCTTGATTTTTCCATTCCATCAGAGACCAATACTTAAATTTTATTTTATAAGGATCCACACTGCAAGTCCTTAATTGTGAAAGGGGAAGAGGTACACCCTTACTCAGGCAGAGACCTCAGAAATGTAAGAGCACTAAGGAAGCTGGAAAGAGAGGAAAAGAAGGATTTGCAGAAGTGCCAGTTCATTGATTTTTTTTTTCTAGGTCTTTCTCATGAAAAAGCAAGGCAGAAATCAGAGTTGCAAATTTTTCTCTTGCACTGGGAAAATACACAAACGGCCTATTTCCAAGGACTGTTTCAGAATAACCTAATATAGGTCTTTACTTAAAGTGAGTTTTAAGCTATGGTCAACTATTTAATCAGTCCAGTGGCTAATGATATTCTGGGGCCCTTCTAAAGCTGTGGTAAGTAGTTGTAGCAAATATGTGTTTTCATTTGTAGGCATGTAGTATGTCAACAGAAATCATATATTTCAATATCAAAATAAGTGCAAGCTCTTATCAACTGCTTCTGATTTGTACTGTATTCTTTCTTGCATTTTTTTCTGGTACCAGCAATTACAGATGTGCCCATCTACTTCAAGCACTTAGCTGACATCTTTCATCATTAGAGGAATAATCAAAGCAGAAGGAGGAATATTTAAAGCCTTTCTAAGGTATTTTGGTATTTCTCATCTCTTATGATGCTTATGAAACTGGAATCCATGTAATGAATGGTGTAAGCTGGAGAGTTGTGCGTGGTTACCGGTTCTTTCTTCAGGGCATTTCTGAGTTGATTCTTATTTTATATTACTTATTTTTCCCAGCCTCCTCCTCAGGAGTTTTATTTACAGCTAGTTCAAACCAGCATCCCATATCCCAGCATTCTGCCTTTTACCCAGACAACTCAGAAGGAGACAACCTTTCTGATCCGGTTAGGGAAGGGGACATGAAGTCTGTGCTCCAGCTGAGAAGGCATCAGCCCACACAGGTCTTGAGCATCTTGCCAGTTCCTTAGGAAGTAGAAGCTTCCTATCTTAGTGGAGCCAGAAAAGCTGAAATGATTTATTTAGCTGGCCTGTTCACTTCTGTTTCTTCCTTAATTTATTTATCATATGTTTATTTGTTCTGCTGTTCAAGGCATTAAAGAAAGGGAAGGAAAACTACTAGGAAACAGACAGTCCTTTTACTGGGGAATATTTTTATTTGTGAAGCTCTTGTTCTCATCTGCCTCAGTTTGCAGCATTCCTCAACCAGCCTTATCCACACACCTCCCAAACATGTAAAGATTAGCTGTGTCCTTTTATTCTCTCAATTCAGAACTTCAGGCAGAGCCTGCAAACTAGCAAATTAGCACCCCCTCTCTTCTGAAAGTCAACTAAGAACAGCTGCAGCACTATTCCTGAAAGACTGCTCAGGGCTCTGCTGCCCAGGGATCAGGAAATGACCTAACCACCAATGTTTTGCTATGGCATCTGGGACTTTCTTCTTGACCGATTTTTAGGATGAACTTCTGTATCAAGGTTCTGGCTGGTTTTTGATGAGGTAAATGGGGCTGTATTAGAGTCTTTTTACACCCTTCTTATTTCCACATCGTGTCCAAACTGCAGAGTGAAAATGCTCACTATTAACAAAGTAATGTGGGAGCAGCTCTTGGGTCATTCCAACCCCGCGCTGGTTCATGTAGCTGGGACTTACATGCACACAGCAGCCACTGAGCGTAAGCCGAAATGTGGTGGGGTGGGAGCTGCCATACAGTAGCTGTCCAGACTGTAGCATAGAGGGGACAATACTGGAGCTACCTTGGAGTGAGAAGATGCAGATGCTTGCTTCCTCGTACCGGTGGATCTTGTAGGCTTGGTTCAGTACCTTGCTGGAAGGGTTGCTGGTACCTGAGCTAACTGGTTTGAATTTGGCTACGTTTAATTGCCTCATACAATGGGTACTACTGAGCATGTATCTGTGGAGACTCTCTGTGAGGATCCTGTCCCATTAAGGCTTTTGCAAAATGCACAAGTGGTATTTGTATAAGGGTGCATAAGGGTGTAAATTCCTCTATACACAGGACATTGCTGCTGTGAAGCAACGTGGACGTACTGTAGTGCCAGCTATTGCTAGTGAGATGCTGGTCAGACTGGCTATTTCTGTTCATATCGGTAAGTTTTCATTGACTCTAGCAACCAATGGACCAGACCCTGTTTGCTGTTTATAGGGAATGGAGTAAAAAAACTCTAGCTGGCATTCCATGGAGAGTTCTACCAGAGAGCAATAAGACGGCTTGCTCCCATTCTCTGTCCACAGCACATGCCTCTGTTACAGGAGGGTGCTGGGGAACTGTCCTGTTTTCTCTGCAGTTTATTACATAAGGTGGTTGGAGTCTGTGGAGACAACTTATTTCAAGGGGATACAGATGCATGGGGAAACAGTCCTCTCTGCACTGGCCAAATAACTTCTTTCTGCAAGTGCTTATGATGACAGCAAGGTCTCAACCGAGAAACTTTCATTGGGTGCAATTAAACATTTCCCTTGGACTGACAGGATTGTAACAGCAGTGGGATCACAACTGCATTCTGGATGCTTTGAGGGTCTCCTCCAACAGCCTTGTGTCAGATCTTCAGCTATATCAGCCTTCATTGATGGAGCCCTGGAGCTTTGTCTCTTTCTTTCCTCTGAGCATGGAATTTCAGAGGCCAATTCTCCTACAGAACGTTTAGCAAATCTAATTGTGGTCCAGCATCTGGAGTCCTGCTCTTGCTGGCACTGTTAAACAGTGAGCAGTATCCACAAAGAATAGTACTAGGTACTCGATGATGAAAGCATATGGAGAAAATGTGTCATGGAACAGTACGCAGTCCATGTGTATGCTGGGCTTAGCAGGTCTACATGGTATCCTTACAGGGGTTTTGCACAAGTTTGGTTTGGCTTTGTTTTGTCAGAATCTCTACCTCTCTCTGAAGCAGAATTGATATTTTAACCATTTTCAGCCTTCCCCAATTTGTTCATACCCCTTCTTCCACTGGGGGCAGAGCTAGCGAAACAGATGCTTCTTCCCAGGGATTCTTCTGAACTGCTGTTCAGGCTTTCAAAGCTCTGTTACCCCCGGCCCCCTAGGTAGACCATTATAAATGCATTTAGTATATACGAAGCTGATAGCATCATCCCTTATATATAGATTTATATATATCTCCTTACATAGATGTATCCTTATATATATATGTGTGTGAAAACCTCTTATATACCTTCAGCAGGTAGAAACGTGAGTGCCTCTCCAGTGTTTGCTACTTGCAGGTTGGAAGGGTCATAGCCAGCTCCAGTGATGTCCAGTCCGTTAGTCCCAAGAAGGCACAGGGGCATATCGCCAAAGGGAGCTGCTACCAAGCAGTTCTAGCTAATCTTGATGACCAAAGCTTTAAGAAGCTATAATTGCATTTCTCATTTTACCTGCTTCCTGGAATCAGCTTAATGACTTTCTGGCAGTACATGGAGCCATGGAGGGGTTTTCTTCTAACCATTGGTAAGCTGTTTTCCTTAGTATGTGCAGGTTTTCTACTTGTATACTCTCAGCACTGCACTTGAAAATAGACTGTGTGACTGCAGTTTTCCACAACAGATATTTAAAAGAAGTTGTGGTTTCCATCAGCTGAAACATTACACTTGAGCAAGGTAGAGGAAAGGCAGATGAAGAAAACACCTATGATGTCAGTGTTAAATAAACTGAACACTCAAATGATTTATCTGGGCCTTTTAAGCTGTACAGTGCTCTTGTTATAATTGCTCTTAATATTGTATAAATATGTTTTATAGGATATTTCTCATATAAACCACTTTCATGGACTTCGTACCAGGCACAGCGTAGTGCTTGAAGTCTACTGACTAAACAAGTTTTATAGTCTAGGTTTTCTGTACAAACAACTTTCATGGGGTTGTTTGTCAGTGGACTTTGATCCAAACAAGATTACTGCAGGAAATTCTAGCCTGGTATGGAAGGCTACAGAGCTATTTATATGGCATTTCTTTGCAGTAGGTTGGACTCTCAGGCATGGGCTTTCTTTTTTTGTAATATACCAGTCATCTCCTGTAAAATATGTTCCCTTACACATCTGCACTAATATATTGACCTACACGAGGCACCAGGGAGCAGGGGCCGGGGAGAGGGGGTGCTTTCAAAGGGCTATTTTCTGTTTTGTTTCATCCCATTCTTCTAGTGTACATCTCCCTGGGAAAACGTCAATGAGCCTAATAGCATAATGAATCCATTTGTCTGGCAACGATTTATATAATACCTGTTACTCTAAAAGCTAGATAATTTCTAAATCAATAATTAGATTTACGAACATTTACAGACACCATGAATTCTTCTGTTTTCAACAAGACCTATGAGTGACTACTTAGAAGGAAAAGCAGTGATTTGATGTATGTGAAAATTTATTTAAGTCTGGATCCAAACAGGAAAAACGTCACAAAGTTATCTGTGGTAAAGCTTGGTTATAAACGTGTATGTTTTAAGACAAATCATCTAGTGTCAGAAATGAGACAGATGTGGCACAATTAGAGCTGTGAAAGGCACGAGGTGAACCTATTCCTCCTGAATCTATGCAGTTTTGCTGCTTCCTCTAAAGGAGTGATCCAGAGCATATTCAGCTTCTAGGGCAGGCATAGAAGAGGAGAAATGCATCACGTAGTCTTAACCAACTCCATTGTAGACTTTGCAGCTTATATCAGGATTCGTCTTCTTCACCACTCGAATGGAACAGCTTTTCTTGTGGAATAGACCAACACAGTTGACCCTGTCATAGTTCTTGGGGATTAAAACCCTGTCATTGAGAAATGCAAAGAGAAAATCACCAGCAAAGGCATGGACTGAGATAAGGATTCTTACTGAGCCACAGACATCCTGGAGCAAGCTACATCATGGATCAATTGGGCTCATGGATTCCATTAATAAAAGCACTGTGGATTATCATAGGAGGAATACAGAGCCCCAATCACAGCTCTTAACAGATTATGTGACTTCCCAATGTTTGTTCTAGTTTTAATGCAGTTCTCACTGGCCATTCTGTTAGGGATTGTTTCCCCCACAAGGAGAAAATTATAATTAATTCTGTCTTCCCCATTTAAACTAAGACTTTCTTGACATGAACAAACCATTTAGAGAGTTCTGAATCACCCAGCATAAATACCTCCCAGCTAAGCCTCCTCTCAACACAGGCCAACTCCTTCCCTCCTATGGTTGTGGACAGCCAGGAATATTCCCCACCAAGGGTTCCTTGGATTGTATCTTTCCTCACAGACCCTTTATGGGACTATTTCTCCCTCACCTCAAGAAGAAATTTCCTAGCCTTCTGAGGAGATAATCAGTTCACACCATTATATTTGGGAAAACACAGCTCTCCTTGACATGGAGATGCCTCCATCCATGAGGCAGGAACATGTGGCAAGATTTAGAAAGCAAATTATCAGAGCAGGGCATGTATGTCTTATTTTGATTCTTGGCATCATGGGAAGGATGTAGAGCAGCTCTGGCCTGATTAGATGCTTGCAGGCAGGCCACCAGTCTGGTGCAGGGCTGCAGATGCCCAGACATATATGTGTTTTGGGGTGTTTAGGTATCTAGTAAAGCTGTTGAATAGAAGGAGAAAGAAAACTGAGGTTAAAGGGAGCTATACACTCAGTGTCAGAATCAAAACGACTAGGTGATGAGGAAGAGCTGTGTGCTTGAAAGACCCTAGCTGTGTTTCATTTTGTTTCTTCTCAAAGAAGTCTATGTGATTGCCAGATTATTCTGCTTGGTCACAATTAGAGCTAACCGTGAAACAGGAAGAGGAATTTTGCTCACGCAAGTATGAAACTCCAATGCACACTTTCAATAAGGCTTTTTTTTAAATTTGAAAATGTCAACCAGTTCCTGAATAACCAAACAATAATTTGGGTGAACTTACAAGCTGCAGCAAATCATTGCATTCATCTTACACCTGCATTGGTAACAATCTTCAGTCTTCCACACTGCACCAAAAACGTAGAGGTTTCTGTTTGAAAGGCACCCTGCATGCACACACCAGAAAATGATAAATCAGTAGATCAGTATGAACATGTATCAATAGACATAGACCACAGTCTTATGTTTGTGGACTGGCAATCAAAGCACTGATTTCTGTTGAGTCACACGAGGGAAGAATCTGACCTGGTGCTCTGCAGAAAAGATACCTTGTCTTTGCTCCTGAAGTGTGCATCAGTGTATGATAAGGCATGATAAAGTGGTAGTGACGACATACCGGAGATGTACTATTCTGCTATTGCAATGGATCTGAAAAATGCCTTATCTTATGGCTGTGGTAGGATCTTTCTGTCCTTTCTTATATCTGACATACAGGTCTAGACTTTAATTTCTCCCTCCTTCCTTTACCCCAGTTCTTATTAGACTTCAACTTGCTCTGCTAAACTGAATTTAAACATCAGTTGTGTTGTCTTTGCTTTGATTTTATTGTCAGGTACCCCACTCAGGTTAGTCAATGCTGCTTTAAAAATACATGTTTTTTCACGCAAGGGCAAAGACTTCAGCTATACATCAGCCCAGAGGGTAACTATTGAACAGGATAGCATTTCTCCCTCTGTGTCCAGAGATGCCTACAGGTAGGTTGACTCCTGAGTATGCAGCTGTTTGGATCATTCCTCAACAAAGAATGTGTTATATTATTCCAACATTTCCAAGAAAATAAGGCTTTGAATCTCTGAACTGATGCTTCAGGGATGTCTATATATTTGCCATTCTTACCATATTTGCTGGCTGGTCTAAGGTAACAGCGAGCATCACACAGAGTCCTTGAGAAGACTAGGATCAAGCAAAAGACCAGCACGAATTTCTAGAAAAAAGACAAGAAGCTTTCTTTAAAATTAAGGTTTTTTTTTTCAAAGGTCTAGCAAACTAATTTGTACAGAATTAAGGATGAGTCCTAATACTTCAAATACATTCAGATTAAAAACCACTTCCAGTGTAGACACACACACACACACACAATATAAGGTGCTGACTTACCATACTTGCATGGGCTGCTCACATTTCATAATGAGGAGTAGTGTGTATTTATATACAGTAAGGAAACAATGGTGAGTGCAAAGAGAGATGATGTAAATGTGAGCACCCCAGGTGCCAATGGACACTCTAACCTGTTCCAATCATCGATCAGAAGGTGGCACCTCAAAAAGTCTTGCAAACACTTGTTCTGTGGACTCACGTACATTGGCATCTTGATCTCCATTGTGCTGGTGTAAATTTGAAAAAACTCCAGTAGATACACCAGTTACTTCACATCAGCATTGGTGTCAGTGGAAGAGTCTGACCCCCAGAATGCTATGCCTCCAGAACTGGCAGGCCACCAAGGAACAGTGGGAAAAGGGCACATGCTAAGCAAGGCAGCAGGGCACTATTGTTCCGCTGACCTGCTACAACGAGATGGCCCCCAGGTATGGAACAGGCCATTCATACAGTGCAGTGGTGTGGAGAGTCCACTGTTCTCAGACTGATTTATTATAATTTCAATTATTTTATATGAGACACGTTATTTTGTCCATATGTAGGAACATGCAGGGACTAGCTCTAGTTTTGATGTCTCAGTTGCTGAAGCAAAGCCAGGCCTAGGGGATAGAGGCAGATCACCATGACCAGATAGCACCTTTTTGGCAGCAAAAGTGAGGTGAGCTGTGCATTGTCTCAGTCCAGAAGTGAACATAACAGGATGATTGTCAGTCATGGCTCTCTTCATGACAGCAACAACAGTCATGCTAAGAATCCGGGGAGGCAAAGTAAGCAAAAGTTCCAGTTTTCTTTCATCATATGCATGCCCGCCTCTAACACATCTGGAATCAGATGCCAAAAGCAGTGTTGTTTCTGCAATGCTAAAACAAGGACATTTCTTTCAATATACACATCTTACTAGTATGTGTCCAGGTCTCTGTGCAATTAGACTGTTGCCACACAGAGTATGTGACGCTGCATTTCAAACCCAGCCAGGAAAGCTAGTACGGATCACTGTAGCTGCATCAGGGGCTGTAGGGATCCAATGCTTTACTGTACTGGAGCACAGGCATAACAAGTTTTAAAAGTTACCAGAGGATACCCAACATAATGAGCTGCATTAATTGCATTAGCTGGTTCTTTCAGCACACCTGGATTTAATTAGACACCTTGATTGGTATGGCTGAACTCGTTAGCTTCCACTGAATGACAAATATCTAGAGGAAGCAAAGCTGCACTGGAAGTGGTTTCAGGATAAAAGGGGCAGTGGCAGAGTGAGTGTGGTCTCTTGAGGAATCTGCAGTAGAGGGGCAAGTGTGAAGGAAGTAGCTGCTGTTTATTGTGATGGCAGATTTGATCTATGTAAGTTCCTTTTCTTTGTTTGTTTGTGTGTACTTAGTGAGAATCTTCAGAGCTTCTGTTGTAGTTTGCTTTTAACTTTGCAGTGCAGCCACCAAGTTTTGTGTTAACTTTGTGGGTTTGGTAGATTGTGCTCTTTGTGTGTGGTTCTGCTGCAGGAAACGGTTGTGGTATCTAATAGCGTGTCTTGAGAAAAAGATTTCTTATCTGGTAATCCTTAAATGAATGAACTTCTATCTGAAGGAGATAACATGCTCAAAGTGATTTTGTTAGCTATGAGAAGCAATAACATGAAAGTGTAACATGTTTCATACTACTAACATGAAAGTATAACATGTCTCTCATACTACTAAGCCTTTAAGTATATGGTATGGATTTGTCTTTATTTTAATTGATTTAACTATTTTATTAGGGTCTAGTGTAACTAGAGGCCAGACATGCTTTGGGTCTGTCCCTGCTGTAACTTTTGACAGATTTTGTGCTGCTTGAGGAGGGGTAAGTGTAATGGTATGTAATACCTTTACTAAGTGTATAGTTGCAAGGAAATGTGACAAGCAACTTCTGACTTGAAGATCATGGTGGATTCTAAATTATTCTCTTAATTAAGATGATTAATTTCCTTAATCATCCTTTCTTCCTTGGAGAGAAATAACTATATTAGTAACTTTCTTATTCTTGCTGTTTCTCAAGTAGAAAATATATAAAATAGGAAACTGTAGTGTGAGCAAGGCTATGGCTGCCAGAAACGCCTGGTAGTTCTACCTCTTTAACCTAAAGTATATATTAAAGTGTGCTGTGTGTAGTTTTTTGTTGTTGGCTTTTTGTTGTTTGTTTTTTTTTTTTAAAAGCCACTTAAAGCATTTTGGATTGCAGACTTTAGAATGAAGAAGTCAAATGCTTATGAAAGCCTGTAATATTGAGTTGTCTATAGGATCTGTAGCAATGCAAAGGCTGAACCTGTCTCCTGCTGACCTGCTTGGACCTCTCCTCTTGAGACAAAGAGGTTTGCCAGGTCAAATGGGTAACAAAGGGGAAGAGAGGATTCTCTGTAGTGCAGATGTAAATGAAGTTACCTTCTGGGGCTGGAATGTTAAACATGTGTCCTCTGGTGGTTCCTCTGTTAAGGGAAGGTTAAATTGTCTAGTCTGGCTGGATGGCTGTGACAGGTGAGAAGGTTGATTACCTCTAAGACTTGGAGATCATGGCAGCCTGCTACTTTCCCTCTATACCTTCTCCCTTGGGGTTTGTTGTGCTGGAAGGGCTTGCAGCCTGGCTCTAGACATACTGACTTAAGTAAAACAACCCCCCACTGGCTGTGGGTGTATGGCAGAAGTTAATTTATGGGTCTCTCAGCTTCAGGTCCGTGAAGCGATGAGAGGAACATGAAGCACTGCCTTTCCCTGTTTATCTAGCTCCTGTGTCTGTCAGGGAAGCTGCCAAACTAAACTGGTCAAATAATATAGCAGCTTACTAAAATAGTGACTCTGTACCAAGGCAAAAAGGCAATTCTGCCCTGGGAAGCTTTTGCCAATTAGTAGGATTTTGACTTTTCTGAGGAGATGTCTGGAGTTGAAGGGTCTGGACTGTGGTCTTTTCTTGAACCAGGGGGTGTGCCTGAATGGTGGCTCCAAGTCAAGAAGGCTCTGACTAGGGTATCAACTCCATAGTTTTTTTTAAAATTTGCTCGCATTGAAAATGTCTCTTCAGTAGCCTTTAGTGGCTTTAGACGTGGTCTGCTGGTTGTCTGTTGCTTCACTTTGTGTTTCCTGATTTCAAAACTACATCAATATACTGCTTGATTATTAAACACTAGGGTGGGCTTCAAAATTAGATTAAAGTGCATGAATAAATCTGACCTCACTTCAAAATGGTTCATGTCAATCTTATTTTTAAAGAAAAGCTAGGAAGGGAAACTGATATGCCTTCTGGATCTGACAATTGATTGCTTCACTCATGAGAGTGAGCCTTTAGGTAGGACCCTTATCTGCATTCAAACTGTTGTCCTCATGTTCCTGCCACAGTGGGCCTGGCTTTATTCAGACATGGCAATGGCACCTTTGAACCATTACATATTGACCCCTTTTCAAGCAACCCAGAGCTACCTGATGTTATAAAGTCACAGCAGTCTGGTAGCAGCTCTAGTGAGCAAGCCTTGCATTAAAACCAGCATCTCCTGTTTTGCCTCTTGCAGATAGGGTGCTAGTCCTGTCTATGTATCCCACATCCATCCACAGCCTTCCAAATGTGTCTAGCTGATCAATAAAGCATGGAAATTAAATTACATGATGTTAGTGTGCTGTATAGTGTCCTGGAAGCCAGAACTGTTTCTGGGGATCCTTCTCTCAAATAAGTGCTAGAGGAGAAGGGTGGCAGCAGCCACATGTGTGCCTCCTGAATTTTAAGTGGCGTGTTCTGCCACTTGTGTTTCTTCCAGCCAATGCCCGAGGCCTTATCATCTCTGAGCTGCTGGTTTTGGGGGTTGCGGGTTTGTTTTTTGTTTGGTTGTTTTTTGGTGGGTAGGGTGGGTGGTTTGGTGTTGGGTTTTTTTGGGGGTGGAGGGGGGAAAGCGGGGCAGAAGTGTCACACAGAGACTGACTTCGTATACAAGTACTTATTTCTTTGTTTTCATCTTGACTTCTGACAGTAGTGACCTGAGGGGTTTGGCTGGAAGTCTTGGGGGACAGGGTTGCAGAAGGAACATCTAGTCCTGCCTGTAGCAAAAACTTTAGAAAAACTATAACCTCAAGATCTGAGCAAAGCAAATAGAGCTTATTACCTCCAAAGTTAAGGGACACTGCACTAATACAATGCACAGTGATGAATTTCCAGAGTTGACATGAAGTAACATTACTGGCATGGACTGTTAAAAACCTATATCAACTGGACAAAGATTGTTGGGGTGTTTTTTTTGTTCCTTCAAAGTATTAGGAGTTTACTTTCTGGCATCTGCCAGTGGAAAAAGTGCAGTATAGCTAAAATCTGATATAATAAAGCTTCAGTTTGAGAGATCTGTAAGAAATTGGTTACCATAGGCATAAGATCACTTATTTTTGCTTCTACTGTTAAGAAAGCTTATGAAGTCACTTTTCCCAAACAGAACTGACCTCAGCACTATCTTTTTTTCCCATGAACCAGATTCTCTATTTCAGAATTAATATTAGGCTTTTCCTTTCATTCCTAGTGATGATTTCACAAGCCATCACATCTGATTCAACTCACTCTTCTGTGGTGCAAGGGGCAAGCTCCTGTTTTTTTTCCTATGTTAGCAATCAGAGGTGCTAATGCATCTATGCCCTCAACGAAACTCTGAAGCAGTGTTACTAAGTTTTCATTCTCCTGTATCAAGGGTAATTCAGGTCAGTCTATGTCCAAGTTCAAAAAACAATCTTAAAACTACTCAGTCCTGTCCATGATATCTCCTTGAAGGTTTCTCTCTGTACTTACAGACACTTCTAAAATGCTGCTTACATTCTTAAACCTTACTAGAGCAAACAGAAATGGAGCTCAAGTCTGCCAGCTGAATCAGGATCTAGGTTTTTGAGTTCTCTGTAACTGACTTGCCTGTTTTCTCCTTCCAGCACAGGAGTACTGTGGCAGAAGTAGGATGCCATCTAGTGACTGTAGTGAATTTGTAGGAGAGAAAGTAGAATGATACAGACAAAAACCGAAGCAACAATAGAAAGTACCAGATGTGTTATATGTGTAGATAAATTAGGATACTAATGTAGCTGGGCTGTATTTAGAGCAATCCGCTCAGTCAAGTTCCTGCAAGTTGCGCCAGGGAATGTTCAGGTCGGAGATGAGGAGAAAATTCTTCTCGGAAAGGGTGGTCGGGCACTGGAACAGGTTGCCCAGGGAGGTGGTGGAGTCACCATCCCTGAGGGTGTTTAAGGAAAGGTTAGATGTGGTACTTAGGGACGTGGTTTAGTGGGTAATAGGTGGTGGGGGGATGGTTGGACTAGATGATCCTTGAGGTCACTTCCAACCTTAATGATTCTATTCTATTCTACTTCCCACTAGGCTTGCTGAAAAACTTAGGTCCTCTCTAAAATTCTTGGCTGGCAGTGAGCACCAAGCATAGTGGCATGCTACTCTCCATTTCTCATACAGTCTTGGTTGTTCTAACTTTCAAACTCCTTCTTACTGAAAAAGAAATGTAAAAGTTCCACATTCAGAAGACATACTAGGAAGAAAGTGAAGGGAGATGGTAATGAGGAATATTTGCTGCTCAATAGAAAGTATATCCTAAAAACATAAGCCTGAGGCCAGCTGTGTAGCAAAACCAGATGCTGGACTTCTGGGTATTATGTTCATGAATGTCGCTGCCAGGATGCATAATAACATTACCGAGTTGATTTCTTATCTAATCTATTTGTATAATTTGCTGTTAACGATGGAGAACAATATTCTATGTTTTTAATGTATCTGTTCAACAGTCTGCCTTACACAATTAAATACTACAAGCAACTGAGCTGGGAAAAAAAAAAAAAAGATACTTCTGTTAAATAATCCAGTCTGTGACTTGAGGAGTGTAGAATACTGCACTGAGCCAGACCCCTGCTCACCTCTCCTTGACCTTCACCTTTGGTGCCCAGGACAGCATCCCCTTATCCAGGAGCAGGCCAAGAGCAGGAGAGCACCCCAATAAAATAAGATCTTGTAGTCACCCTCTGTGTGCAGGACCTGGGAATACTAAGGGGTAGCTCTATTAGGAGAGATCATGCAAGTCCCAAAATAGGGGGAGGCAAAGTGCCTCGGGAAGCTGTTGTACTCTAATGAGACTGTAACTTGGCTCAGTATAGTGTGTTAGGGAAAGCACGCAGTCCGAAGCTGGTATTTCAGCCCAGACCAGCTACTGTGTCCTTTGTACAGTGGATTGGAGTGACTTCTGTGTCATACAGCTGCCTCTGTAGATTTGCCCCATCTTTGGCAGGCCAAGGCAATAATGGGAGAAACTCCTGGAATTACAGTGAAGAAAATACTGGGATATTTTGAAGGAGGTTATCTTATAATGGCAAAGAACTGCAGTTTATCAGTGCTCTATAATGGAGATCTACTTGAAGTATTGATTATGCAAAAGCACTGAAGCCCTAGAGAAGTGCATGGGTCAGTGGTTGAGACTTAGGTGCTGAAAGAAATGAAATGCGAAAACAGAATTTTTAGGAGTGGGGAGAAGCCTTAAGGAAACCTGGTCTTTCGGAGTATTTTAGATTGGTCATATGATTTGCATGTTCTGGAGTTTCACAGAAATACCTATTATAAAGCCAATCAGTTTCCTCTAAAATAAATCATAGCTTGGCCCAGGGAAACATGCACAGAACAATAGATTTGAGCAGAAACATTCAGGCTTTCAAAAGGTGCCAAGGCAAACTTTCCTGCATACCAGTAGATCAGTTAATTAAGAGCAAAGTGAACAAGCGAAGTCGTCATGAACTGATTTTATCTAAGTTTTTTTTAATCTGGCACGAAGCAGAATGTGAACTGCAGATCTCTACCTTCTTTGGTATGCATAACGTAAATGAGCTATGTACTTTGCTTAGAATTGTTTAAGTGGGATTTTATTTTTTAAGATTGGGGCAAAAATCTTAATGGAAACAAAACACAAAACAAAGCACCATTAAGATTTAGGTGATAAACACTGTCTGACAGGAAAACTTCCACCAGATTTATAATATGTGTGTTTCGGTGTTTGGTTTAAAAGACTTGGTAGTTGGTAGGCTAAGCACTAGATTTCATTTTTAGGGCAAGAACACCTTTCTGGTACTTAAAAGATTTGCCCTGAATTACCAGAAGTAGAGAAAACAGGCCAGGCTATCTGCCATTGCCTCTTTCTAGCAAGGCTAGTGTGAGAGCTGTGTGCTAGCAGGTGGAGACAGGGAAGCTGGTGGGAAGACAGCGCACAACGTCTTCTGCTCTGCCTGGGCTGTGTTGCCTCCAAATGTTCTGCAGTCTCTCAAACCTTTAACATGTCAGCATAAATGAGTCAACTCTTACGTGAATGTTTCCTTTCCACTATGATGTTATGACTTATGGCTTTGAAGGTGAGGGTGTGTGTGGAACTGTAGCTATGTGTGTTGAAGTAGTGAAATGTCAAGACAAAACATCACTTGGCAAAATTCAGAAGAGCAATGCAGAGCTGTCTCAATTCTGAAGGTTTTGTCATCCTGTCACAGCTAGACTCCTTGCTACAGAAGGGAGTCAAGTTCCTGCTGTGCTTCTCGTGTTTCAAAACTAGATGTGATAGGTAACATCATCTGCTTCCATGTTGAAACTTGGAGCAGACAAGAGAAGAGCAGACTGCTCCCTGGAGGATTTTTGGTTTACATATGAAATGGATCTTTCTTACTTCTACATAGCAGACAAGGTAGATTCACATATCATAACAAGTCTTGGCAGATGGTGGAGAAGAGTGTTTGAGTGTATTTAAAATGTGATTAAATCGATTTGGACCATGTAGGAGTGCTGGTAAGGCTGGCTTTTCTAGAATTTGGGAGCATAGGTCTACTCAGCATTAAAAAGGAAAGTAAATCTTTGGTAATGGCTTACTTAAGACTTGGTGATCTCTGTGAATATGCCTTACAACTTGTCCTGGTTTCAGCTGAGAGAGAGTTAATTTTCNTACTCAGCATTAAAAAGGAAAGTAAATCTTTGGTAATGGCTTACTTAAGACTTGGTGATCTCTATGAATATGCCTTACAACTTGTCCTGGTTTCAGCTGAGAGAGAGTTAATTTTCTTCATAGTAGCTATTATGGGGCTGTGACTTGGATTTGTGCTGCAAGCAGCATTGATAGTGGAGAGATGGTTTTGCTGCTGTTGAGCAATGTTTACGCAGAGCCAAGGCCTTTGCTGCTTCTTCCATAATTTGAGACAAGGAGCTAGGGAAGTGCTGACACTTCTTCTGTTAGAGGGGAATAGAGCATGGAGACATAGGATGCCCCAGTCACTTGTGGAAAGAGGCAACTGAACAAATGTACCCATAAAAATTATGAAGCAGTGCCTCAAGGGTGCGCTTATACCAGCACATGTATCCCTCTCAGTTGTTGTTTGTGTATTTACCGAGTTTCTCCCCTGTTTGAGCCCAGTCCAGACCAGTCTCTCCATCCAGTCAAAATCCTGGCCACTGGCCAATTTAATAACTTGAATTTCTTAAGAGTTAATCTGAATAAAGGACCCTCTATTTTACCCAGATCCCAGGCTGAGGACTAGGTCTGTTGTGCTGTAGGTGCAATGGAAGTATAGTGCTGGGTTAGACTAGGTTGCTGGTGGCTCTTGCAGTCAGTAGGTTGGGCAGGCTCCAAGGACCTGTATAGGATAAAAGATCGTCATGTAACACATTGTTCTAGAAAAGAGCATGTTAAAGATTTTTACAGTGCTTTTTACTTCTTTCCCATGGCTTTTTGGAATGTTATTCCTTAGGTTTTCATCCTCAAAGAAGAAAATAAGTCACACAAATTTCTGATGCTTTGTCTGATTTTATTTTAGCTTTAAGATACAGCTGTGCACAGAAAACAGAACATACTCCCTGGCACTGAAGAGTGACTGGAGAAGAATAAAAATTAGCAGCTACTGAGGATGCTTAAGAATGTCGGCTTTAATTTCTGTTCTCAAGGAAAGAACAAGTCACTTCTTTCTTCATGGGGAAGCAGAAGGCAGAGAAACCAGAGTGTCTTTTGTGGGTAGATATTCAGTTTTATTATGTGTTAGGTTTCATGAGTACATTTCACTTGACAGCTGCATTTTTCAGTGTTTCTGAATTTGTGAGAGAACCCTTAAAACAAAAAACTCAAATATCCTCCAAATCCACAGTCCTCCTCTGTTAGCCCACCCACTCATGGACTGGGCATTCTTTTGAGTGATCATCTTTCTCCACTATTTTATAAGCGCATTCCGTCTTGTTGAAAATGCTTATACACTTCTCTTTATCATAGCCAACTGGTGTTGCAAAGCTGTCGTTGGGAAAAGAAAAACAAAGAGGTGATCAGACCAACAAGTAAACAGCTTTCATTTCAGATGGTATTTACACTTTCAATAGGAAGAGGTTATACTGAGAGGTGTTCAGGAGCAGAAAAGGGAGTTCACACAAAGCTCCTTCCTCAAAAGTTATTTAGCCTGCTGCTTAAGCAGGATTAGGGCAGAGTTGTTTACTGATATGATTTTACACCCAAGGGATGTCTGTTGTGTTTGTTTATTACTCAAATATCATTGATTTTTCTTTTCAGCCACAGTATGTATGGAACACTAATCGCATGAGTGGTTGGGTGTCACTATAGTAAAAATTACAGGTAGGCCAGTGTGTCTTGAGCTGCTTTCCAGAGTAAAGAGGGGCTACTTGTGGTTTTGGGAAGATCTGGATTAGGACCAGTAGAAAATTCTTAACTACATGTTCACTCTTGAATCAGTATCTAGCCTGAAATTTTAGCTCCCATCAGAATTAAGTCCTTTTTTTAAAAAAAAAAATCAATTAAAAAATCAAGAATCCTTTTTTAAACATGAGCAATATTTTTCAGAGGAACTTGCATGCTCAGTGATGGTGGCTTTGGGTTAATGCATAACTTTGTGATATGAAGTAAGAGAATGGTCATGGTTGTTTCTCAGCGACTCCTGTGTAAAGGCAAGTGCTTCGTGCTGCATCGTGGCAGTGGAGGAAAGCCCCCGCAGCTGCTCTGAACTCACCTGGAGCAGCAGCTGATTCCACTCCTGGAACAGGTGCAGTCATAGCAATCTGAATTCCTCCAGTGGGAACCAAATTCTTGCAGCTCTCCATTTGAGTCATGGCAGCCTGAAAATGGGAGTGCAAGCAGCCTTCAGTGTCAGACCTACTGCACTAACAACGCTACTGCTCATAGGAAATGAGTGGGATCTTTGCTGGCTTTTTACATTAACATTCCTATCTGGCAAACACTGAGGGTTTCAGTACCGCAGCCTTTCAGTACTGAAAGAGGGCTTATAGGAAAGATGCAGACAAGATTTTTAGCAGGGCCTGTTGTGATAGGACAAGGGCTGATGGTTTTAAACTAAAAGAGGGTAGATTTAGACTAGATATAAGGAAGAAATTTTTCACAATGAGGAAATGCTGGGACAGGTTGCCCAGAGAAGTGGTAGATGTTCCATTCCAGGAAACATTCAGGGTCAGGATGGATGGGGCTCTGAGCAACCTGATCTAGTTGAAGACGTCCCTGCTCATTGCAGGGGGGTTGGACTAGATGATCTTTAAAGGTCCCTTCCAACTATTGGGTAAATTGATCAGTGTGTTGAACACTTGCTAATCTGTTTCCTGCTTTATACCAACTACGCGTACACACAGAGAAAGGTCCTTCTCCTCCCTTCCCTGTATTTCTAAATATGCTGCCATAATGAAAAAATGAATTATTACTTCATGCAGACTTATGAAGTAAGCCCACGTTATTTCCCTGAACAAAATTAATTTGGCCTGTGTGATGATCCTCAGATAAAATCTTCTTTTTTATAACATATTAATTCTCGACTCTCCATACCACATTTCCCACCCCCCTCCCCCCATTTCCTAGTGGTTTCTCTCTACTGTTACCACTCATTGTTACGTTGTGATAAATTGCACCAAAGGGACAACAGAGCTCGTGGTGATGTCTGTCAAGTTGAGGACAGTTGACTTCTTACCATCAGACGTGCCTGGCTTCAATGGCTCTAGGAAGCAAGCGGCGTTGGACAGTGTCACACTAATGGCAAGAACAAGAAGGCAGGCCAAGCTGGTTTTCTGAATAAGAATGCAGAATTAATGTGAACCCTTAAGTAGCTATTAAGATGTCTCAATGACAAATACTACCTTTAGAAATAGGAAAATACATTCTGGTTTCAAATCAAAATCCACTGTCTTTTTCACTTTAGACACTTCAACACACAGTCAGGAATACTGAGCCATTCAGAAGGAGCAGAGACAGAGTGTCGTTTGGGAGGGAAGAAAAAGAAAGTCTGTTTTCCAAGCTGTAAAGTCAAGCATTGCCTAATATAGGATTGATAGACTCAGTTGGTGAAAGGAGTGTTTTCTACTCCTTTCCCCTCCACATTCATTTTTCTTGTCATTATTTTCTTCATAGGATTGGCCACCGGCTGTGTCTGCCCTTAATCTCACCAATAGTTGTAAACACTTCTTCACTGGAGTCTAAAGAATCCACTGGTTGTTTCACTCTAATATTGAAGGATTAGGCACAAGTTGAAGAAATTTAGCTGAAGTTGAACCCTCAAAATTTGGCCCTACTTTGAGCAGCAAGGTGGACCAAATGACCTGCAAGTGTTCTTTCCAGCCTAGATAATTCTGTAATTTATAACCTTTCTCAGCGTTTTTTTCCTGAAAATTCAGGTTAAATTCCTCAGTGAGTCCTATATCCTTCAATATTAGTTTGAAGGGCTTTCACTGGGGTTGTGATGGAAATAAGTGAAAGAACTCTAGGCTGGAACTAGCTGTGATGAATTTAAAATCTTGGTAAGAGATTAAAGGTAGACTAGGAGTAAACAATGACATATACACACACACACACTTGTATTGTGGGGTTTTTTGGACAGAGTAGAACTGGTGACTTATAAAAAGAAGGCATATCTAAGAGATGAGAGGAGGGAAAACTAGCATGTAGTTTTGCAGAAGAGAGGTTAAAACCCACAGAACTGCGGCAGAGCTGCAAATGAGTAAAAATCAAGATAACATTTTAGAGTTTAATTAAATGTTCAGATGTTATCCAGACTTTTCACAAAAAATAAGGCTAATTCAAGATTGAGATGTATCAGAGCTACTTTCTGTCAGAAAAGTGATTACCTCCAAATATTACAGGTAAGTGAAACAGGTTATAATAAAAAGCTTTAGCTGGAGTCCTATCAGACATCTCCTGCCATATTAGTGCTGGTAGCTTTTACCCAAGGTTCTTACCTGCCAGTGCCTGTCTGACTTTAGCTCTCAAAACACAGAATATCTGCTTTCTTCAGGTTTCTTAGGTGTCTCAGTACTGAGATAAATCCCAACAGAATCTCCTTTAAAATCTATAGCAAAATACCATGGACTTTTATACTATAAGATGTAAAGACTCACCATTCTTGCAGAATTATGAGGCTTCCAATAAGGAGACAACCTGTAAGAGAGAACTTATATGGAGAAGGAATTCATGATACCAGTCCCAGAGCAAACTGAACATGCATGAGTAAGTCCAATGAAGTTTCTGCAAAATGACCTCATAGGGTGGACATTATTAAAATAAGCCAATTATATACAGAAAGGCTTGGTTCTGAAAGTCACTGAAGAAATAGGCGTGGGTTTTGTGCCACACCATATCTGGAAGGCAGTTATGGGAGGTACTTCAAAAGGAATTTCAAGCCTGGAAGGAATATTTAGCACTTGCCCTGAGAAAATAATTAGAGACGGTGTGGTTGTCATTCAACAAAATGTGCATACTTAGTTTGAACCATTTAGGTTTTAAAAGAGAGGAACTTTGAACAATCATTCAGGTTTCTTGTTCATCAGCTGAAGACAAAAGAAGGCTCTTGTGGAAAAGGAGTGGTAGTTGGAAGGGTTACCTGTGAAGCAAGGTTTCTGTGGAGATTGGTTGGCATCCGTAGACCCTTAGGAAAGGGTCCTAGATAACCGGTTTTTTCCATGTTCATCTTTCTATCACGTAGAAGACCCATATGCCCAGGTTCTCTGTGAATGAGGGGAAAAATACGCATCTTACATTTTCTTCCTTCATCCTTGCAGCCCAGAAGAAATGGTCCCTTTTCTGCAGAGGCTATACATGTCAGGCACAGACATGCTTTCCAAATGCTTGGAAGAGTAATGTGATAGCAAAGGAGTTAAGTACACTCCCCTATTGCTTAGCTTTGATCTAGCTGGTTTGAGTATTGCAAACCGTGTAGCCCTGGCAGGTGAAGAAGTCTTCCCCTTTTTACCAGGGCTACGCAGTTTGCAATACTTGAACTAACTACTTGTCCTGGTTTCGGCAGGGATAGAATTAATTTTCTTCCTAGCAGCTGATACTGTGCTGTGTTTTGGACTTAGGATAGAAATGATGTTGATAACACACTGATGGTTTTATTTGTTGCCAAGCAATCAAGGATTTTTCAGCTTATCATACTGGCCTATCCACAAGAAGAGGGAGGCAACCAAGAAGCTGGGAAGGGGGCACAGCAAGGACAGCTGACCCAAACTGGCAAAAGGGATATTCCATACCATATGATGTCATGCTCAGTATTTAAGTTGGGGCCTGGCTGGGAGGCGGTGCACCGTGGAAACTAGCTGAGCATTGGCTTTGAGTAGTGAGAAATTGTGATGTTAATCACTTGGTTTGTATATTATTATTATTCCTTTTCTGTCCTATTAAACTGTCTTTATCTCAACCCATGAATTTTACTTTTTTTTTCCCTTTTCAATTCTCTCCCTCATCCTGCTGGGGAAAGGGAGTGAGCAAATGGCTGTGTGGCTGTTATAGCTGCTGGCTGGGTTGAACCATGATACTATTCTGACTTCCTAATTGTACTACCTTATTGTGTGGGTTTGAGAGCTGAGGCTGAACTCCAAGCTGTGGTGGCTACTCCACATCTTCTACCCAAACTCCAGGGTTGAAAGCTAGCTTAGGAAGTCCATGTGAGAAAGCCAGCATCATTGCAATGCATGTCACTGTAAGAGCACCACTCACAGGAACAGCATTAGCTGGCTTTCAACTCGGTTGGGTACATTTTATTTTTTTTTTTCCCAGTTACCAGACTTTCTTCAGAATGGCAGAAAAGAGCTGAAGTGCTTGCAGGTATTCATAGGTTTGATTAAAGCTGCCCACAATCAGACTATCATTAATAAGTTAGATTGGCCGTGCTGATGTATGCACTGCCCTGAAACAGGAGATGACTAACACCACAGCCCCATGGCTTATGCCCTTTGGCTTCTAATCACTGGTAATCCAACAGAACACATCAGCCCATGAGCATAGGCACTGGGAATTACTTTACTGGCACCAGCAGAGTTCAGATGCCACATCCCACACCTCCCACCCCCCCTGGATCTCTCACAGATATGTATGAAGTACATCTAACAGCATCGTTTTGGTTTGGGATACTGTCAGTGATTCAGAGGAGGTATTTCAGAGCATGTGGATTTTTCTATTAAAGGAGGAAAAAAGGCTCAGGAGGATGACAAAGGAATACACCCTGATACTAGACCAAAGCTGCCTTTTGTGTTGGTTGCGGTGAAGATGCAGAGAATTCACACTCTCCTTTGTGATGTCCTGTTCCTATGCTTCATGACCTAATTGATTTACATCTGTGGAATGACTAACGATGGGCCCTAGCTGTGCTTGACTGCTCTTTGTAATTTTTATGTGCTGAGAAGTAACTAGTTCACCTGGGCTGAAAATACTGTGGGAAGTACCATGAAGTCCTGTTCAAGATATTTGCTCCTCCATGTCCTCAGAGATAATCTGTAGAAAGTATTCCATGACAGTTTGGAAGAAAGAGACCACCAAATTACATTGTCTTAATTCTGGTAATATTACTGGCCGTTTAATTTTTTTTTTTCTTCTAGCATATTGTGGAGTTTGTCTGCAATACTTTTCTTGACAGGGACTCTGCAGCAGTTTTTGCATGTGAACAAAAGTCACCAGACACATAGAAATTTATGATGCGGGCATTCTGGAGTGAGACTTGGGAATTCATTATAGCCAAAACCCAGTCAACTTGTTGTTTTGATGCTGAGTGATGGAGAATGCGTTTGTTGCACAACTCCAAAAAATCCCCAAAAATTCAACCAATGCATATGTGTGTTCCCTCTCACAACTTTTCAGACAAGCAGTGACTTCCCAGGTGTTCCCTTTGCAGGGCACTCCTTTTTCTAGGTGCAACCTATGCCAGGCAGGGAGAAAAGTTCTTGCAAGCAGCTTTCTTCGGAATGCAGCAGGGAGTGACCTGTCTAAGCCTGGGCAGTGTCTAGGGACAGTGAAGAAGCTCTTCGCATGATCTGCGCACTCAGAGGACCCTAACGACGTGTTGTGGTGCTGAAACCACTCAGAACAGCAAACTCTATGTAGATATATAGATTCATATATTGATTATCAAGGTCATTTTTGGCCTATATTGTGTTGCATTTCTTCATGTTGTTCATGTACAGGATGACAGGTGCCCTGCTTGTGTGGGGAACAGATATCTCCAACAGACATTGCTCTGTTGAAATTTTGTGTTGTCTTCCCAAGCAGTTTATTTCTTACTAAAAATATTCTAAGAATGTCGGCGATCTGCCCAGTTTTGTACCCTCTTCCCACTTACGCTGATGACCAGAGTATCCTGTTTCTTCCTAAGGTAGAAAGGGGAGTTTTCAGACTTCCTTGGAGATTTACCTCACTACTATACTTAGTCATTCTTCAGCTAGGATTTCTGGTTACATCTCACTGGTGACCACAGAGATAATCAGCCTTGTTTTTTTCTGTGTCTTTCAGTGCTTTCAGTGTATCAACAGAGAGATATACAGCAAGATTTTGGAGCAGTGATGTTATTTAAAAACCCCAACAAACTAGCTAATACCTATGAAAAAGACAGCTTAAAGCTAGAAGAGATGCACTAGAATGAAAGCAGTCCAAGAACCTTGTACCTTAACCCAGTATTTCAGTACTGCTCTCGTATTCTTGAGAGGGATCTGCTTTCTGAAGGAGAGCGTAAGTGCAGGAGTCCTTATGGAAGATAAGTCCATGTATCCAGTCATTAAAACCAATATGCTGGCTGGTACTGCCTTTGGGAGGGAGAAAGCAAGAGGAAGCATGAGGCATATCAGCTCACAGATCATAAGTAAACACAATTTTACAAATAAATTTGTCTTGACTTTAAACTGACAATGCTATGTATAATGTACATTGGTTTTACAATTGTTAAACAAAGTCTGCCACATTTATACGTGAGAAAGGACAACTGTTCTAAGGAAAAGCAAAAGCAAACAGCTAAAATATATGGTGTGCTGTTGACACAGAAACGTATTGTAAATGTGGTAGAAGGAAATTTTATGTTGGTGGGAACATTTTTGTTAACTCTGAGGCTCATATGCTCACAAACCTTGAAGCCCTCAGATCTCTCCTGGTATAGGGATTAGCAAAGAATTGTATTCATTTTACAGGCAAGGAGAACAGATGACCTAAGTGGCTTGTCCCAGGTAACATGTGGCGTAGCAGAAATTTGAATTGAGGTCTCCATTCAAACTGCGTGACCCAAGCTGGAGACAACATTGTCATTTCTCCCCTGATCTGAACACCCCTGTTTCCTTCCATAAGTAGCAGAGTCCTCATCCCTGGGCCAAATTTCAGTTTTAATTCAGTGCATTTTGAGCGGGATGAGAAACATTTCATTTTTTTCCCTTAGTTCTGTTGATAGGCAAAGATCCCTCTTGCTAAGGCACAAATGCACTTTTTAAACACATGGTAATTCCTCAGCTAGTCTGAAAAGTCCTGTCAGGTCATGATCCCCAAATAAAGGATCAGTGTTAAGCAAGGGACATAGAGACAGACGAGGAGATCTAAAGAACCAGGTGCAAATGCCGGGCTGTGTTTGCAAGGAGACCTCTGTCTCCGCAGTGTGAGGAAGATAGCCACAGATTCTACAGCAGCAAGAATAAAAGTCCAGAGGCAGTAAAATAGAGTGGGTAGGAGTGACAGAGCTAGCCAAAAAGAGATCTCCAGTTTCTGGGGAATGCAATATTTCCTACACTTCGAAGTTTGAAAGAATCAAGCTCAGGCTGTTTACTTCATAATAACAGTATGCATTGCATAGCAATGCCAAGAAGGAAATGCAAGAAACACTGCTGTAAACACCCCACAATGTCTGTGACTACTTCTTGGAAGTATTTTAGCAGTTACTGAGAGCATACTTGTGCTGTAAGAATTGCTTTCCCCCTCTTTGAGAATGCAAACAGGAATCACAGCACTTGAAAGGGTAGGACATTTAACAGATTTTATGTAATTTTTTTCACAAAATGACAGCTAGTGTTTTATTTTTGCTATCTCTTCAAATGTGAAATAGGTTGCAGCTCAAATGCATGTATGGTACTACCATGGCTCTCTGATCACATACATGTCTACAGATTGACTCCAAGTGCTATGAAATCTTTAGAATCTGAAATTTGGACATATGATACCAATGTGTTGTTTCTAAGGAGCTCTTGTGTGTCCTGTCTGGTGTTTCCTGCAGGGTTGAATATAAAACTGGCAAAAACTTACTATTCAATGTCTTACCAAGCAAATCAAACACAAATATATTTCAGGTTTGGAGAGTTTCTATTGGGATTTCTGAGGAAGTTATTCAAATTCAACTAGTAACCAACAAGCAGTTTCATCACTGTGAAGGATAGAAAACTGAACTGGGACAGAAACATGGAGAGGTACTACACATATAACCCTCGTCTTTACACAAATAATGGCACGTATTCAAAACAGACTATATCATCCTGCTTTCCTGCAGCTGGATCATCTCATGAATGCAAAAAGAAATATAAATTACCTGCAACAATGCTGTTAAGCATTCCCATTCTCAGTAGAGGGGCTTTCCACTTTATATTCAAGAGTGAGTCAAGATTCCTGAGCTTTGTTTGTAAAATTGTTTTATTTAGAGGGAAAAAAAATAGTTTTATTAGTGCCAGCAACTCTGGTAATAGAAAACCCAATACAATTGCATGTTGAAACTGAAAGATCTTTTTTTTTTTTTTTTAACATCTGGAGGGAATTTCTGGATCTTAGTGAAGCCAAACTATTCTCTGGAGCCTCTGGGTGAATTTTCTCCTTGTTTACTGGGCCTGGTAAACTCAACAGAACTCATTTTCTGGCTTCTCCAGTGTCAGCTCTTGTTTGTGCTGGACTGTTCAGATTCTGCTTCAAGTACATGTAGTGGAGGAGGTGCCCTTGCAGTGGAAGATGGGCTTCCCCATCCACAGATAACTTCTGGAAGGATGTGCTAATCACATTGATCAAATATGCTGTGTCTTCCCAGTCTCATAACCTTAATGAATATATTAAGCATGAGATTCAAGGCCTGTGCTAGATTTCTTGTGCTGCCAGCAAATCAGAAATCTTCTTGCACTGAGAAAATCATCTTAATCTATAAGAAAATTGGATTCTACAGAAACAGTTGGGACTCTAGGAGATAGTAAGGCTCCTAATTATAAATAAATAAATAAATGCCCAAATAAGGTAATAAATAGAATGACATTCTATTTAATTTGAAAGTGTACAAAGTATGTGTAAATCACTTAAAATGTGAAATCTTACTGAGGAACTAACAATATTAAGAACATGAACGTGACCTTATGAGATAATAAACTAATTTTCATAAGTTTTGGAAGAAAAGTGTAGCCTTAATTTGTAAGACTACGGTAGGCCAAAGCTTGAAATACTGAAATCATTGCAGTATCACATGGCACAGTTCTGGATTACAACAAATGGGAGGTTAATCCTGATGTGTGCAGTTCCCAGTGATTTGATTTAAAAAATAATCCATGAGGAGCCTCCAAGTCACTTTTGTTAGCAATAAAAATGTTTGTTTTTAAAACTAGGATTTAAAAAACAAAACAAAACCTGATTTTTCTCAAGAAACAGTTCTGTGAGCTATTTAGGTATGAAATCTTTGAATTTCCATGCTCAAAATGTTACTTCCCCTAAGAAGTTGCAAGTGTTTGTCCTGTAACGTAAGAACATTCCTTCAGGTACGAGTTGAGGCTGTGTTCTGTGTTATTTTGACATGAGCTGGCAGAAAAGGAGAAAAGTCATTCAGGACAAATTTCAAAACTGTTTCTCTCCTGCAGGATATGAAAACTCTTTGGAGAAAATTTACCTTAAGACTCTAAGCAATGTGCGGACATTCATTTCCACATGCTGCTGTTTAGGGGAATTTTGAGGAATGACATGACTAAATCAGTAAAGTCAGATTTTTTTAAAAGGCATATGCAAATGCTTGTACTGGAAAAAGCTGAACTGATTCTGGCACCTCATATTTTTTCAGCCTTGCAGGAAGAATTTGTACAGAAACACGGGGTTATTGACTGATATCCAGCCTGTGGTGCGGAGGACTTTAAAAGGCTAAGAATGTCATACCAGTGCTTGCAAAATACTTGCATGTTTTTCCCAAAAGGAGGTATCTTAAGTGAAGCCATAACGAAGCTTAAAACAATGTTTATAAACAAATTACCAAAAACAAAGCCAGAGAAAACATACCATGTTAAATCCTTCTGATTTTCCTGGTGGCTCACAGGGCCTGAGACAGGTCATCTTGAGAAGCTAGTACCCCTGCTGAATAAAATACAGGCTGACAACTGACTTTGGGCCCTACCCTAAGACTGCTCAGCTGTGTGTAACCTCGTAATTTTTCAAGACCACAGGCTTGTGATTATGGAGCATCATTAAACAGTCCACATGTCCAGGAAGGTGTGTTTCTTTTCAAACCATGCAACAGTTAACTGCAAGCTGATGTGGGTTGTTAATTCTGCAGCAAAGAGGCCATGTAGAAGCAGCATTTTACAGGGTATTGTTGCCTGGTCTCCTATATGTAGGCAGATTTAGGATATTACCAATTGCCAAATGGGAGATTTGGTTTTGAAGCCCATCACTGGCTAGACTTCTCTCCCCAGGGAATGTAGGGAATTTTGTACTGAAGAGATCTGCCTTTTATTAGTACCTCAAGCTCTACTGTCATGAGGAAGCATATCTCCAGGGGCTGATCTAGAGCTCTCTTTCAGAACACGAATGCAGCACAGTGTGTGCAGACTTGCAGGAGTGGGGCTTGGAGGAGGACACCTGACAGCAGGTCAGAGTGGGCAATGGAAAGGATTAGTCACCATTATTGGGTGATGACATTGCTGAAATAAGAAAAGTAAAAAAAGGAGAAAAGGGATAATGATCTTTCATCCTCACTGTTTTTTGCAGAGGTCACAGGTGTTAGTGGCACAGGTCTTGCCAAAACTCCTGCCACAGTTCAGGTGTGCCCTGAGTAGAAGCCATTGTACAGCATGTCCCAAACAGTGCACCCCTTCCAAATGATAACAGATTTTGATACCTGGTGATCTAAAATGTCTGCTCTGACCCTTGGCTAGAACACAACCTGCAAAGCGTGAGAGTGGTTTGTGCCAGGGCAGTGGTGCATGGCGTGTTGGAGTACTGAGGCAAATAAGTGTGTTCCACTCTCAAAGAAGGTAACTCTATAAAAAGAGCCATTGTTATGAAGTATTTCTGGATGTTTCATCTGGATTTATTGTATTCAAAAAGCTCAGTGATACCAATGCAAGTAATGACAGAAATGAGACATTGTATCTGATTATGCATCTTGTATACTGAATTAGAACAATTAGGAGAATAAAAGTGAGCTGCTGAACTACTCTCTCTTACAAGATCTCCCATGTCTTCCAGCTTCTCTGTGATGACAGAGCATCTGTACGAAGGGGAGGAATTCCACAGGGTAGAGAGGTTCGAAGCAGGTGGGTTGTTAGCCCACACGAGAATAGACAGGGCACTCCTTTGAGGGGTCACTCTTCTGCACCACGTCATAGTCACAGGTTTTCTTGTTGAAAATGACTTTACAGTTCTCTTTGTCATAACCAATAGGAGTATGAAAGCTGTCATTGGCAAAGAGAAAGCAAATGTTAGACTGAGAGCAATAAAAGATTCAATACTTAAGTGGTTCAGATTATAGCTTGAACTACTGTTGAGTGAGATAACTCTGAAAATATGGCTAAGACCAACCTAGCTAGCTTGAGTGCCACACAGCTACAGCTTCCAGGGCCTCAAATGATGCCTTGCTGCACTGCGCTGTGTAGATGCACCAGCATGCTTAGCACTAGCGTAGGGATTTCTAGCACAGCACTCTACCGTGTGACATAAGCATGGTCTCAGCATCTTTTATCTCTTTTACATTAATTTTTTATTATTGCCAGTTTGCTTGGAATGTGGTAGATGTTTCCTGCTAGATTGACTGTCACCTGAGCAAAGGTGATGATCATAATCATGCCATTTTGGCCTTTTGAGAAGGTTGGAGAAGAGGAAAGGAGGATGTTGGACATAGATACTTCAGAGCAGAGCCTTGTCACCCTAGGGTCAGCATGTTCACTGGAGAAAAGCATCTCCAGAAATGGATTCAGATCATCATAAGTCCTTTAGAGGAGCTTCATTTAAGTCCCTTGTGGAATGAACTCCTTCCTACCTCCACTTTCCCTCCTAAGGAAAGACTTAACTGGAGTGTAAGAGGAGTTCACAAGTTGCTTAAAAAGGCACGCACCAACTGGATGTGTCTGGAAGGGCTTGTGTCCAGTCCCACACTCCCATTCAGCAGAAAGTGAGCTAAGATAAACACAACCAAGGACCCAAATGATCAAGAGTTGTATGTGGCTTGCCCTAGCTCTGTGACAAGGGTGAGGAAAGGCCCTCTTGTGCCCTTAGAAACTAATTTATTCCCAGCAAATTAAAAGCTATGACCTTCCTATGGGTAATGGCACTACCAGGAAGTTCAAACTTACAGGGAGCAGCAATCAATTGAATGCTGGTTGCAGCTGCATCTCAAGCAACTATCTGTCCTAGCGATCTCTCCAAAGGGATACAGTTTTCCATCCAGCATACAGCCTGCATAAGACAGCAGCAAAAGAAAACACGTTCTTTAAGCCTCCACATAAAGGTTGAAAAGTTTAAAAGTCATTGCAAGTTTTTCTGAAATTGTTTCTCTTGGCAATAGCAAAGTAGAAGTCATTTTGTTCTACAGATTATTATCTGGACTATTTTTCAGAGCCTGAACTTGCTGCTTCTTCTCTTGTTAGAGACATTTCAGTGCGGCAGATCTGGAGTGAAACTGAGCAACCAAACACCCAGGTCTGCCACCTGGCACCATGCTTTATTCAGAACTACTCTCAACTCCAGCAACAGCTCCATGTGCTGGAATAGCAATAGCAACCCACCACCAATAGCAATAATATTGCTGCAACCACACCCAGTCCAGGGGAAGACTTTGTTCTTCTCTTCTTTTGGAAACTTGGTGCTAGAACCTCCTATTCACATCTTTCTGACATCTCCCCCCTCCCTTGTACTTTGAGCCCTTCCTGGCAGCTCCGCATAGAGCTGAGCTGCCACAGAGCAATCAAGACAGAACACCTTCCCTGTTCTTACCTTTGTCGGCCTCCCCTGGCTTGTTTATTTTAGAGAAGCAGTATGCATCACCCAGTGTCACTATGACGCCCATTGCAATGAGGAAAGCCAGAAAGCTCTTCTGTAAAACAGACACAGAGCCCATGGCATGAATTTAATTCCACTTTGATTATCTTTGTTTTCAAAAGCTAAGTCACTGAACCTGAAGCAAAAATTAGAAATAACCTTATGTGTACATGAAGATGTTGGAAAAGGGCACTCCAGATATTTCACTGTATTGATGACTTTTTCCTTTAGGAGGGAAGAGACAAAATGATATGACATAAATGTGTCAGCAGCATCACTCCCTGCCAAAGTCCAATCTCTAGAAATCGCAAAAAGCTTCAATAGTATCATACACTTGAAAGCCCTGTCAGATTCTTACTAGTACTTTATTGATTGTCTTTGAGTCAGATTTAGCTATTGCTCCAACAAATCAGTCTGTATAACATCCCATTGCTTCACTTTTAGGTGTAATTATTTCTTCAAATTTGGCAGTGGAGTGGAGTGCTCTCAGACCTAATTATATTCCAGCAAATCCTTTTAAATAGGTGTTTGGGTAGAGAACAGAGACACAAATTAGTGTCTTAGGATAAAATTCCAGTGCTGTATAATCTACTTAGCAGCACACAAACCATGTTGTCAAACTATGCGTGCACAGGTCTGGACATGTCTCAGTACACCCTTCCTTTTGCCTAGTGGTGGCAACAGTTAAACGCCTGTAAGAGCTCTTCAAAAATGTCCACTGGGACCTCCTTAAAAAACAGGACTTTTAAAAAAAAGCCTGTATAATGTTGTAATGGTGGTTACACTGGAGTAGATGGACTGGGAATGTGTGAGAGAACACAGGGTTATTTTGATGGTTTGCTCAAGCTGGATAACTCAAGGCAAAGATTTAGGAATGGCCAGAGACTGAGAAGCAGCAGAAGCAGTTACTTAAATTTTCTTGATAGCACTTCCACATTAACATGAAAGGACTGTAGAATGAGTAGATCTTTCCAAGTTACTGTTCTAACTCCAGAAGCTGTTGCTACTTGAAACTGAGATTTAAAGTAGCAGAGAGAGGCTTTGTTTTTAGGCAGGTCTGCTGTCGGCCTTTGTTTACTTGAATCATGAATCTCAAAAGACACTGAAAGGTTCCAAACCTTAGGAAGATGGTGAGTCAAGGGGAATCTGCTGTGGAAAACACTTGCTATTCTAATCCTTGATGTGGTGCTTTCTTACAGGGCTGAGGGAGTTTAAAGGTAGTAAAAGGGAGTCTATGGAGTGTTCTGGGAAGGGTGTAATGCTTAATTTCCATAGTGGTTCTATGATTTGGAGATCCTGAGTCTTTGGGGCAGAGCAGAACCAGTTGCCATGCTAAGGACCATAGCCAGAATGAGAAGTTAAGAGGAAAGACCGAAATTCTTAAACTGCACTATTTTGTGGTGCCTGGTCAAAGGAAAATTGTTTAAGCAACTCCTGTTCCGTGACATTGTAGGATGTCACACTGCAGCTGGTCTCTGCTGAGGCTCCATGTACTGAGGTATGGATCTGTGGGGCTATCTGTGCTGTGCAGCTATCCAGGCCTTTGAGAGCTCAGGCAACCATGGCTTTCCACAGAGGATCTCAACATGCTTGGGATACTGCTTGCTGTATATTAGTCATCCATCCTGAGTTTGGTGGTGGGTTTCCTCCAAACTGGTTCAGGTGTTTGCAACAGCACAGGCCAGTTCTACCAGAGGTCTTACTGCTGTCACCCATGACTTTATAGAAAAGACTAAAATCCTCCTTTTGCTGTGCTGTCCTCTGTGAATGTTTTACCCTGTGTTTGCTCCAATGTTTGTCCTTATCTTGCTATTCCTAGAAATGCCAGTCAGATGAAATTGGGCATCCTCCTCTCTAAAGACCAAAGATCTGGACCTTCCACTGAACCTAACAGAAACAGAAGGGGAAGTCTGTTGTGTCCAATTGCTGACTGAAGTGGCCTTACACTGTAACAACCAAAGGAGATGTCAGCTGAGCAACAGATAGTTACCAGTAAAGGGACCACATTAAGTAGGCAGAGTGCAGACGATACCAAACTGGTAAGAAAGCACGGGCAGAAAGAGTGTCCTTCAACAGAAATGGCGAAGAGTGTTACTGTTACACTGATGGCAAGGGCTCTTAGTTAAACATCAGGGTTGTGTTGTCCTGGGCCATCTGTGAGCAAGGCACTTCAAGCATTTTTTTTTTCTTCTTTTTTTCTTTTTTTTTTTGCTCGTTTGCTCTCTTAAAAAGGGAATGCCACCAGTAATCTTGCAGAACAGAATCTTCCAAACTGGATTTAATGGCCTTGGAAAGTGGGTGAATTCATGTGGAGGGAGATACCAGACCACTGTGTTAAACTAAGTCTTGTCTGAGTATAAACAAGCCCTCAGGAAAGCTTAGGCAGAGAAATAAGTAGCTGATAATTTCTCCCTTTATGAATCTATACATATTACAGAAAATACTGTCTCTACTATAAAACTTATGCTATTCCTGAGAATCTCATAAAAGGTAGTCATTGATGTGTCTACCTTGTGGGAATCCAAGAACATAAATTAGAGGAAAACTAGGTCACAGGGCTTTGTCTATTTAGCACTACCTAACTGTTGATTCAGATTCTGCAAACACATTTGGAGGCTTGAAGAGCTGAAACAGGACACAACTTGACAGATCAAAAGAAAAATACCAACAAAATACACTGTGTATTACACTTTTAATTGTAAAAGGACTGTATTTTAAACTGTATTTCACATCTATAAGTCTTGAAAGCACAGTCCTAAATGTTTACAAAAATCTGAATATTTTCACAAACATTTCTGAGAAAAGAATAACAGCAAGTAAAAGACCAGCAAATGTATGTGTACAGTTTCTTGCAAAGAATTACAAAGCAATAACAAAATTCACAGTAATCTTCATAAAGGTGTCCTACTTTATTTGGATCTCACAGTTTTTCATAGAATATATCTACATTTAAAAATGTGCAGTTAGGTGATCCTCCTAAATAGCTGCCTTTTGCAGTTTTAAAGCAAATCACTATCTGCATCCTCCTTTTAAAAAAATTCTAAACCTTTGACTTACCATTGGGGAATGCTTGGCTTCCAAAAAGCTCCAAGACTCCAGAAGAACTCTGCAAATGCTTTATGCGGAATCTGAGAGCAAATATTTTATGGAGCCTTTATGTTGAGCAATTCAAGTCTAGGAAAAAAAAGCTTACTTGACTCAAATGCAGTTATGTTGAAATTTGTGAAGAAATCACTGAAATTTCGCCAGCTGGCAATGAGAAAATGTTTGGTTCTGTAGTGCAGTGACCTGGGTAAAAGGTTGAACCTGGAACTTTGTAATCCTTGGAAGAATTATGATTAGAAGAAATGCCTTTCTGATGAAATACAAATATTGATAGCTGTGCTGTAGGCAGTATTGTACAGTTAGGTGATTTTGAGGTGTGGCAGGAATGCATGTTGATTGTTTCTGGAATCAGTGGGCTGGAATATCCTTTAAAGTAGGGAACCTAGGTATTAATAGCTTAGGGAGCTTTTCCCAGATCTTTGCATACTCATGTTTAATGCTGTGGTGTGAACTGTAAGATAACCAAAGGTACTTGGCTATTATCAGTATTAAAACCTCCTAACATTCAGAGAAATGTTGTAATGTGATCCAACTTTGACTTTCTCCTCAACTAAAATACAGATTTCTTCTCAAATCAAAAGTCTGCTTGTTGCTTCTGCGGGACTGTTCAGGCTTTGACCTGAATAACTGTGATAGAATATATGATCACTTTTATATGTGTAAAACACTTTCACAAGCAGTGATAAATTTCAGAGTGCCGATCAAATACTCTGCTTTCTCTTGCCCCTGCAATCTCTTTTTAGAATGAAATAACAGACTGTGGCCCTACCTATATTTCAAAAAGAAATATTTTGCTACAGATGCTGGCAAGCAATTTGAAACTCATTCCTGTGGGAGATTTATCACCAGCTACAGGAAATTTGGCATATGATTTTAAGATTACCTTTAGAAACTTTGAACAAATAAATCCAATAAAATTTGGCTGTACTACAAGCTAAATAATTTTAGGGTTTGGGGCTTTTTTTTTTAGAGTAAATTAAACACAGAGTTGTAAATACTTTGGAATGGTAGCAAGAAAAGATGTCATTCATTTCCTTCTATGCATTATGCATCTTTGAGTACTAATAATTTAAGAATTCAGGAGAAAAAAAAAAAGCACACCACGTGACATAATTAATTCCATGACCTTCTTGGAGGAAATGCTGAAGTGGAAGTCTGTGCAGGTTTGATAATCCTTTAGTAAGAAATACATAATTCATTAAAAGCTACTAAGCATTCAGTTTGACAGACTATACACCTGACTTTGTTGTTGTTGTTGTTCCAGTATAATCACTACATGTTTTAAAACTTTCATTTCATGAAAATCATGTTTATGTCTTTGAGAAAATTCAATAAATTTCCTTTCTCTCCCCTTTGCTTCTGGGATACTAGATAGCAGTACTTTATCATCAAAATCTTCCTCTTGTCTATGCTTACAGAGTGTCAAGTCATCTTGTAACTTCTCTTAGGTGAGTACAGTGGTTTGGGCCTTCAGTTGTGTAGCACAGATTTCCTTTCATTCTTTAACCCATTTCTGAACAGTTTCCAATCTGACAATATCTCATTTAAAATCTGAGTATAGAGGGTATGAAAGCTTGTAAGTACTGTGGAAATGACCCCAAATGCCTTTCCTGTGTATGCATCCAGGGATGACACCTGCTGTCTTAAGCACCGTAATGTTCTAGATCCAAAATATTTGCTTTCCATCTCTAAATTCTTCTCAGAGGCACTGTTGTTAGTATATTATGTTTTACAGAGTTTTAAAAGAATTTCTATTCCTACAAAATTAAAAAAATAATCTCTAAAGCATGAATTAAGTAAGCACAATTTACTTCACCATCAAGACGACCAGACTTAGGCACTATTTGTCACATTAAGCATTGTTTGCAACTCCTATTAGCAATGATTTTATATTTTCTCCAAGATCACTTGATATAAGGGTTTCATGCAAATTTAGAGAAACTATAGACAATGTGCACCAACCTATGGTTTGCACCAGTTTTACAGCATTCTCCTCCCTTCACCTACCAGGTCCAGGCTTTGCTATCCCCAGGTCACCCTGGGCTTGACAGGAAATTTTATGCCAGTCTTTTTGTGGTTTTTCATAGAGAGCTCAAAGCAAGACTGTTTTTGCTTTCAAAGCACTTGTTAGGCAGAACACCTTATTCTTCTGCCAATGAGTTCTTGCTAAAGGTGCTGGAGCCCTGCCAGCTGCCTAGCTGATTGTCTGCTGGTAGGCTGACATTCCTTTAAGTGCCTTTGAACCTCCTGCCTCAGGACATTCAGACCTTGCTTTAAAAGAATTTAGTCTCTTCCTAAAGTCTTAAATCCAGATACATCTCCAGTGACTTGGTTTTTTAATACACTTTCTTTCAAGAATGATCGCTCCCATAGCACTCCATTAATTCACTTTTCACCAGTTATCATATAGCATGAAGAGAGGCAAAACTGCCTGACAAGCCCTCCTGTGAAACGCATATCATCCTTGTGATCAGCCCAGCCATTTCTCATCATTTGTAATACTCCTATGAAGTTGATAGCTAGGTTATGAAAACACACAGCATTGAAGGTCATCTGCCTTTTCTGAATGCAAGACTACTAAAAAGCAGGAAACTTTTAAGGCTTTGTTGGTAGGACAGCTGCTAAGGATTTCACGTTCAGACCTTGCCCAGTTTCCCACCTGAATGCTGTTAAACATGTCTGGTCTCTTTCCGCTTCTCAGAAAGAGTTTTCTCTGAAGTGCTGACACCTGGAGAAATCTCTCAAAAGGTTATCCTGTCCAGCTATTATGGTATTGTTTTTGTAGTGGTTAGAAGTACTTGAAGAGGATCTTCTAAAAGGCAGGTTGATTTGGGGTGATGGAAAAGGAGGAAATGCCATTTACCCTGTCCTGTCCCCATGGTTCTGCTTCATGACCCACCAGCAATTTGCAGCTCAAGGTGATCTATTGTTAACAGGCCGTTTGTCAAGTGTGCTTTAGAGCTGGAGAGAGAAAGAAAAGCCTCATTCCTTTGGTTTCACTTCAGGCTATTTAAAAATCTTCTTGTTAAATTCATGTAAAACCTAGCAGATGCTTTTCCTTTATTTAACTTAATGTAGCGTCCATTTAAAGCTAATAATAGGTTTAAGTAGTAGTTTGGTAATAGTAGTTTAAGTAAATTCCCTCTCAGCTAAAGATAAACTGCTAGAGAGATTCATTTTAAGTGTAACTAAATGTTTTTGCACTGGCTTAAATAAACTAATTTAAATTAATTACTGTTAAGGAACTCTGGAGTATAAGCAAGAGTTCAGAATAATGTTATTGGAGAGAAACATCATATTATACCCTGCTAGCCTAGACTTCCCACTGTTGTGGTCAGGAGAGGCCACTTCTGCATATCAGGATTGATGTATACTCTGCAGCAGCAGTCCATGAGCAGCAATTAAGGTCCTAATCCTTTCACAAAGTTAGAGGCAATCTTGCTTTTAGGGGAATGAATTCTCCAAGCGTGAATAAGTTTACACAGGACATAGCAAGAATTCTTTAGTATGCTTTTAGAACTGCCCCGCAGGTTTATTCTCTCTGTAGCTGCCTTCAGCTGTTCATCTAAGTATGTATAATTCTGATTTATCCAGTTTCACATAAAAAGGAATATGCTTTTTCTTTCTTTTTAAATGTAAAATTCATGCTTATCCACACCCAGCTGAGTGGTGTGGTTGATACTCTAGAGGGAAGGGGTGCCATCCAGGCAGATCTTGACAGGCTTGAGAGGGGAGCCCATGTGAACCTTATGAAGTTCAACAAGGCCAAGTGTAAGGTGTCCTGCACCTGGGTTGGAGTAATCCCAAACATGGATACAGGCTGAGCAATGATTGGATTGAGAGCAGGAGAGACTCTCTTATGCAGAGAAGGATTTGGGGGTATTTGTGAATGAAAAACTGAATATGAGCTGGTAATATGCACTAGCAGACCGAAAAGCCAATTGCATCCTGGGTCAAAAAAAGTGTGGCCAGCAGGTCGAGGGAGATTATTTTCCTCTACTCTGCTCTCCTGAGACCCCACCTGGAGTACTGCATCCAGCTCTGAGGCTCCCATCATAAGACAGACATGGACCTGTGCAGGCAGGTCCAGGAGAGGGCCACAAAGATGATCAAAGGGCTGGAGCACCTCTCCTATGAGGACAGGCTGAGAGAGTTGGGATTGTTTAGCCTGAGAAAAGAAGGCTCTGGGGAGACCTTCTAGCACCTTCCGGTACCTAAAGGGGCATACAAGAAAACTGGAGAGGGGCTCTTTACAAGGGCACGTAATGATAAGACAAGGGGTGACGAATGGCTTTAAGATCAAGGAGGTAGATTTAGATTAGATAGGAGGAAGAAATTTTTGACTGTGAGGGTGGTGAGCCACTGAACAGGTTGCCCAAAGAAGTGGTGGATGCCCCATCCCTGGAAGTGTTTAAGGCCAGGTTGGACGGGGCTTTGAGCAAGCTGGTCTAGTGGAGGCTGTCCCTGCCTTTGGAACTAGATGGTCTTTAAGCTTGCTTCCAACCCAAACCATTCTGTGTTCTTACTTTGCATCAAAATGCTTTCCCTTTCAGATCCTGCACAGCCAGAAGGCAGACGTCCTCATGGTGGGTCGATACTTAATGACAGAACAAGTATTTTGCAAAGTTCACTGCTGATTCCATAGAACATACATATATAATGCAGATAAATATTTGCATATAACTCACACAGGTAACTAAAGCTCATATACATTGGAAATATAATTTTAGCTTAAATAGGTTTGAAGACTACAAGAAAATCTGGAAAACTCCCACTAACTTCTGCAGTCTTCAGATCATGTCTTAGGATCAAGCGAGAAGCACTGAATATATCCTTAGCTTTATCCATGTGGGTAGATCCATTGTCTCCAGTGGAGTCACTCTTTGTTCTCAAGCACTTCCTTGTGAAAGGAAAGGCTTTGCTCTATCTAGCCTGGAACATAAGTTCACAGTCATCCTGTTTCCGTGTTGCTTTATCAACTATGATATACATATTGATATGTGAAGTTTAATTTCTTGACCTGTTTACCAAAGTGGGAGGGTAGCACTATTCACTAGTCCTGTGAGATTCATGTTTCAAAGTTTTGCTGAAGACTGAAGTAGAAAACCATGTGTCTCTGATTCAGGAGCTTTTTTCCATTTTCATTCTGATACTGACTTGATGCATTACTTCAGGTGGCATCGTTAAGTGTGTCAGATTCCAAGTTTCAGAGCTTCTTACCTGATTGTGGAGGACCACAGAACCCAGAGACAGAACCCAAAAGTTACCTTCCCCCATTCCTCATACACTATGCATTCCTACCCCACACCAAGGGAACTCCGGGGTGATGGCCATCCTCCAAGACCATGATTTTACCATTAGAGATTAGCTTCTGTGATCAAAAAAGGATCAAACCCACATGGTGGAAATCATGAGCCAACAAATTCACATCTGGCCAAGTTCAGGTTCCTTTAGAGGATTCGCAGTTCTACTCTGGATTTTTTTTTTTTTTTTCCCTCCTTTGGGATTTCTAGTTACCTGAACTGAGTTTATCAGCTTGTTTTGTTTTGTTTTCTTTTTTCCTGCTTGCACAACTTATTGCAGTAAGTCATTTGACTCAGTACATGGCATCAAGGTCTTTTAGGTGACGTGGGTAATCATAGTCTGCTTATTTCTGACACACAGGTTATAATAAATTATTTTAAAGGGAAGATGATTTTTAATTCCCTGAAATTAATAAATACACTGGTACGAAAGCAGTGTGTTCTGTCATTGCATTAACCAGCAATGAATCTCAGGCAGGAGGGGAAGTACCTCTGGGGGCTTCAGGCTCCTGTGCTGGTCCGGTAACAGCACATGTGTACTTATTTCTAGCTGTCGACACTCCTTTCTGCACTCTGTGCCAGAGACTGAGGCATCTTCACCCCAAAGTACTTTTGCAGCTGGCAGATAATGCAGGTGCTGGGATTATCTCTTGAAGGCTGGAGGGCTGGGGAGTTCTGGTAATTGCAGGGCTTGGACAACCACATCTCTCCGTATTTCTACCAAGCCATACAACACACTCTGTGCATGAGAACGAGGAGCGGCAGGGAAAATGAAGAACAATGCACAAACTGTGTTGGAGTTCTTCCTTGTGCGATACAGAAGGTTATCTTTTAATTGTCACACGACTTTTTCTTTTGTTTGCATCCTGTTCTAAAGTTATAAAAACATATTTACTTTGTTAGCTATTGGGAAAGCTGACTGTGGCGTTCTCTTTCATTTTTTACCTTGTAAATATTTGTGAGTTTAATCAAGTGCCATGCCTGTTTAAGCTTTTATTAGCACTTCCAGTGTAAGGCAACAGAAAGCAGTATAAGAAAACAAACTTATATTTAGATTTATATTGAATATCATGCTATGACTCTAAGTGTTCACTGTAAACTGCAGTTTCTTATGGTTGAATGCTAATGGGAATTAACTAGCCACTTCACGCAAACAGATTTAAAAAAATAAAAGGGAAAAATCAGATCCCCCTAATAATCCTATATGACTAAGAATATTTCTTGTTATTTCATAATCTGTGTATGTGTGTTAGAAATCATTCTGTCTTAAAGAGGGTTGCATATGGCCTAGCAGTGAATGGGTATAGCATACGCAATATCTCCTTAAAGATGGCCATGTTGTTTATAGGGATATTTTCTGGACAAAAAAAAAAATCTTCTACTTGGTTTGAGAGTAGCCAGGATACACTCCAAATGAAAACATTTGCTTTCAGCTCTGCAGAAGTTGTGAAGAGACAGTAAGCTGTGATCATAGGCAACAAGCACTCAATACTGGCCTCCAAATTACTTTCAAGGTTGCATCACCTTGTCTTTAGCCTTCCACAGACATTCTGCAGCTGCTAAAAGTTCTGCACAGTCCTGCGGGCATGTGGAAGTTATTATGGGTACCCACTGGGGACCATATTAATGGGAAGGAATAGGTGTCATCTTGTGCAAGAGTGTAAATACTGGAATTCCTCTTTTGCTTTGCAATTGCTTCTTGTGCTGATATTCACAGATATTTCTTTATGGACATAAAGAACAAGCTTTGAGGCTAACATAACCTATGCTTAATCTGGTAGATTAAGGAGTCCTAGTGTGCTCTTTGGTCTGAATAACTCCAACCATTTGTAGTACCTCTCCCACCACTTTTTGTCCCCATTCCGTGCCTTGCTTTCAAAGGAAGAAAGCTTAGGGCCAGGAGAAAGACATCCAGATTGCTATAGCACAGAATCCCTAAGCGTGCCGGGATCAGCCCCCATTGCTCAATCCAAACTCTGCTAATTTCAATACTACATTGAGGGGGCAAACTACAGACACATAGTTACGTCTGTTTCCCGAGCTCAGTTGGGAAATCCTAGAGCCAGCTGTAATTTCAGGCATATCTCCGATTCCAAGTCTGCACGTAAGCAAGATTTCAGAGTAGAGCAACAAACTTGCATCACTATTGTCTCTGGTTTTAAGTGTTAGTTTATCACAACTAATTCGAGAATTCACAGTCTTGCAGCAGTCTGGGGTAGAAAATTTTTAGACAGGGCTAACACGCAATTTCAGGATGAGCAGTGACTTTTTCCACCATGGAGCAGCATTGCAGAAAATAGCCTGAAGTAGGACCAGAAAGAGATCCATAAAGGTTTGATTCCTCTTGCACCATGTCTGCATACCTATAGTATCCCATTGAGCTGTGCTAGTTCTCCCCAAACTGGAGGACAGGAGAGAGCAGCAATTGCAGTATGTACCATGTTTCTCAAATCTGTCTTGTGTATATTTTCCCTTTGTGTCCTGTACTCTGGTCCACCTCTGCACTCCACAGGGGCCTTCCAGTAACCTCTTGATTGCTTGATCCCACTTTAAACACTTTCACTGCAGCCTTTCAGAGCCCCAGCAAAAGTCTTTTAGCCCATGTCATGCTGCTGCAAATGCACAAGGCTGAGCAGTTGTATGGGACTGGCAGAATTACAAGGAACACCATTCCGCTGTAACTTCCGTCCTTGTGGCCATGCAGGAAGAACTTGTCCCCCAAAGTGATTCCAGAAGCACTATGCCCCAGAGCTAAGGCATGCCTGTAAGCGTGGATATCAGAGCTCAGCTTTATGCAGTCTTACATGTTCTGTTTCTTAATATGCAAATTAGTCCCTGATGACATGTGATTTTTGTATACCTTTACATCGCATATTCATTTGGAAAGTTATCAGAGGAACAGCAAGTGATTTTTCCTGTTGCCATCTTCTCTCTAACCTTTAAAAGGAACCTGTCTAAATTCCTCTCTACAAGGAATTTTGAGACTGAAATGCTTTTTGGGACCCTGTCAGTAATGTTTAGGTTGGGACTTGTAGAAAGCAGATTTTTATTGTGCTGTTCATGGCCCTCTCTGCTCAAAGACTGGTTCCAGTGTCACAAATAAACAATTCAGGCTCCATGTTGCTGTCTACTTTTTTAAATGGAAACTAATCTGCAAAGCCCCCAGACCTGAAGCAGACCCTACTGTTTTCAGCAGCAGTACACATAGCACATACAGACCCATTTTGTAATGCACAAAGTTCTACGCCAGTAGAACTTTGCATTATCAACAAAGGACTTTTTGGATTTTATTCCATGTTTCCGTGAATATGGAAAGTAACTAAAGGCAAATTTTTCTGTTTTTTGGAACGCTGCGGAGGAAGGAACTATGGCAAAACACTAAACGCCTTGCAGATTAATTTTAGATTAATCCCATCTGTGTTTTTTTAACGATCTTACTCAAGACGTTGTGAAACTAGTCTACGCTAATATTTTTCTACTTGTACTTTGTTAGTTTCTGCTTTATTATCAGTATATTAAAGTTCTTTAAATTCTGCCAGGATTGAAGTTGTGAGCCAGTTCAGTAATGGTTTCTTGTTATAGAATCACAGGAAAAGAGAATCAAAAGGAATACAATGATACTTTGCTTCTTGAAGTTCCTGTCTCCCTCATCCAGCAATATCCTTCAAGTATCTAGATGTAGCCAGTAAAATAAATATATGAGAACTTGAAGATCTGGGGCATTTTTTCTTACTTAAATTGAGAATGCAAGTAAAAAGTAAATCGTGTAGTGCCCTGGTTTCTTACGAGGTCTTCTCCTTGGGGCTGCTCTCAATCCATTCTGCGCCCAGCCTGTAGCTGTGCTTGGGATTGCACCAACCCACGTGTAGGACCTTGCACTTGGCCTTGTTGAACTTCATGCAGTTCATACAGGCCCACCTCTCAAGCCAGGTTAAATCAACGGGGATTTTACATGACCTGTAAGGTAAATCTTGCATTTCCTTTTCTAAGAAAAATAGGAGGAAGGCGTCCCTCTCTACTCGTAAGTGTGGGCGCTGGCGTACCCAGCGGCAGTGCTGCAGTGGGGGTGCTGCTGTGCTGCAGAAAGACCTGCTGCTCCTGCACCCGCAGCTGTGTTCCCGGTGTAGAGCTGGGCCCCTCTGCGCACGCATCTGTTCCAGGACGTGAACGGTCTTCCAGTGGAGGGTGTCACACCCTGGAAGCAGATGCGGTGGTGGAAGTCATCTCCCACCCGGTTCTTTGCTCTCCTCGCCTGGCAGATACGGTCCTCACAACCACAGAAAGGATGGTGTGGGCACCCCTCACCCAGCGGGGAGCCAGCTCAGTTCAACCACCCTGCCGGGGCTGTGCACCGTGATGGCCGATTCAGGACCGGGTGGGTGCCCAGGTGAGGCCTCCGCTCCGCCTGGGCTGCTCCCAGCAGAGGTGGCCCCCGGCTGCCACAGCCCGGTACGGGAGACACCGCGCCCCCGCGCTCGGCCCGCTGCGGGGCTG